>VZTU01022972.1:33602-83128 GCA_013400835.1 Zapornia atra
TCATCGACCTCAAGTCGGAACGGAAGCGGCGCAACCTGGACATCACCGGGGTGAAGACCGTGCTCATTTCCCGGCTCAAGCAGGTGAGAGGCTGGCACAGGCCGCGGGGACCGGACCGGGCCGGCTCGGCCCGGCCCTGCCCTGCCCGACCTGACCTGTCGAAGGCCCCGACCCGCCGCCGCTGGCCGTCGGGCTTCGGGGGCGGGGCCCTCGCGGCCCCGCCGGCTGCCCCCGGTGTGGGGGGCGGGACCTCTCCCTGCGTTGCTGCCGGTGGAGGGACGAGGGTCTGCCGTGACCGGGCGGCCCCGGCGGCGGCGCCGGTAGGGTGGCACGCCCCTCTCGGCCTCCGGTAGGGTGGCACGCCCCTCTCGGCCGCCGGCGTGGAGGGGGGAACAGCGACTGAACAGAGCCAGGCTAGTGACCTAGCTGGCGGAGCCCAGGCCTGCCTGCGGCCTTGCGGTCCGCCCGGCGCCCCGAGCGCTGGAGCTTGTCGAGCGGCCGGCGGGGCGAGCCCTGGGGCTGGTTGCCGCTGTAGGGTTTCTTTGCTTCCCTTCCTCCTGTTTTTGTGCTGCCCCTGCCGCCGTCGTGGATGTCGTAGTGGCCTTTTAGTGTTACGCTCGTAAAGAGAAACGTGCTCATCCTTGATAAGCTGTCCTCTGAAAAAGTCATTTTAACAAGTTTAAACTCGTGCCACTATCGTTAGTGTTCGCTCCCTCTCTTCCAGCTTTAAGTGACAGGTTTAACACAGACTGTTTTATGAAATGCTTCTGAGGTGGAAAAAAAAAAAGCTGTTTGTCTCACCGACTTCTGCTGAAGTCAGATTGTCTAGCTTCCCACTGAAATATGTTAAAAATTGGGGGGGTTTTGTCTCATTTAGGCTATTGAAGAGGAAGGAGGCGATCCAGATAACATTGAAATAACTGTTTCAGCGGACACACCCACCAAGAAACCAACTAAAGGCAAAGGTTAGGATTTATTCATATATATTATATTCTTGAGTAGTTTTTGTTGCATATAGCACCTTACAGAATGAGCATGGAACTGTAGCATGTAATTTGGATAGAGCTGGGACTGTACTGTTTATGACTTCTGTCATGAAAGGTATCTTTTGCCTTGTTCCTCTGTTTTCAGTGACTGTATGTAGGCAACGTATAGGGATGCTGGATATACATGGAAAATGAGTGAGTTAAGAGATGTGTTATGAGGTGGTGGCTGTACTGCCCACAGACCCTGGAGACTTGTGCTTTGTGTGCCAAGGCTGTGTAGATTATCTGTGAGATTTTAGAAATACGCTGTGTTAATAGTGGTGCTGGACCTGGAGTGTTAGATGTGCAAAGTTGGTATAGGTGCTGCTGTGTGGCTTTGATGCTGGGGATGGATGGATGTCTCTGTACTGTCTGACACTATCTGCAACAGCAAAGGGAGAACTAAGAGACTTTAGCCATGAGAAGGTGCTGTACCTAGGTTAGTGATAAGTGTATGGTACTCGGGGTAGGAGACACTGCATGAAGAGGACTGCCTTGTGTGGTTTTATCAGCATATTTTTTACTGAAGGCAGGACTTACTAATTTTTTGAATGGGCTCTGAAGGCTTACTGTGAAATGTTTAATGGATTGTAGTTTTTCTGTTGTAAGAAATAATTACTTTGATTTTATACCAATCTGCTTGACAGTGATTGTGTTGCTTCTGGTTTTTAGGGGTTTTTTTTGCATAACTGTTTAAATATATTTTTGTGAGTTTGGGATTGGAGGGATTTTTGTTCAGGCTTTTGGTTTCTGTTGTTCTGGGAGCATCCTTGATCAGGAAAGGAAATTCTGGTTTATGCATAGCATTCTTCATTGAACATACATGCTAACAAAGTTCATTCACGTCCTATAGATAGTTCTTTTGGAAATGGTTGGTGTTACACCACTGTCACTTGTCTTTGGTTGAGTTCTGTGGTGGAAGTGGCTATTTGTGTTTTTATCTGATGCTGTGAATGAGGAATTTAATAATAAAATTATCTACTTGGAAAGTTTGAATAACTTACCTGTAGTTTTGTCACACTAGAAGAGTGAAAGAAACTGTTTCACCATGTGGTTTCATTTGCTTCTGTGACATTACTTTATTCCCTGCTCTGGAAAAGTAACTGATGGTTAAGAAAACTACATAGGAGCTAAATAATGAAACATTTCCATGATTTTTCACGTAGATACCTACATTGCTACTTGTGCTGCTGTGATGAACACTTATCTGCTGTTTTTCATCCTCCTATTCTCCAAGCTAAGGTCGTGATATACATAATGTTCTTGAGCCAGCTTCTCATGTAGTTACACTGGTTTGCTTCTGCAAAGGAATTTTGCCAACTGGTGATGCTGCTGCCTGAGGCAGGGCTTCAGTAGCTGTTCCCTGCCTGACACATACGTTCTTGGTAAACCTCAAAGTATAATGCGACCTTCATGAAGTTCTTATTTGCTCACTTTGTAAGCTCAAGAGTTTTTGCTCATTCCTTTTTGGATTATGGAAGTCTTACAAGCATAATTTGTCCCAAAAGTGAGAGGTTCATGCTAAATTAATCTTCAGGTGTGGAACAAGAAAACATCATTAATATATCTAAGGAAAATCTTTTTTGATCTTATTGGCTTACTTCTACCTGTATGAAATAATATATTCTTTCTTTTTAACAGTGTCTGTTAACTGCTGGTTCTGATGTTACCTCCCTCTCTGGTGGTTTCTGCTGAAATATGTTTCTGGTTAATCAGAAAGCATCTCCCAAAACTTCGTAATCTAGCACTTCAGAAATCCATTCCCTAATGTGTCACTAGAAACTTTTGAAGGCACGTGGGAGATCGGGCCTGTTAACTGAATTCAGCAGGGCTGATTTTTTCTTTTTAAATTTACTATCTTGATCCTCCTTGTGCTTGTACATGCTCGTGACTGCAAGCAGTGCTGTCTCCTTTACTGATTTGCTAACAGATTGCTCTAGGCCTTTTGCTAATGCTTGCTTCCCCCCTCACCCCACAGCTTCAGACCAATACTAATAGGTCTTTAATTATTTCACTGCTGTGCAGTGGTAGAATGTATTGCTGTCCAGCGGTAAAATTACCCGTGCTCCTAGTCTGATAGTATTTCCCCCCCATGCTATTACTGCTGTACAAGTAAGAGCAGGAATGTTACATATTTTTTGGAGTTACAAAGAAAATACAAGTCCAGAAAAGGCTAGGGAGTGGGAGTAATGAATAAACCTCCTCACAGCAGCCAGGCAGGTAAATGGGAGAGAGGAAAAAAGGAAAGAGGTTTCCTATCTGAAATATCATGAACCGCATCAAGTGGCTATTGGTTTTAGATCTGAATGTCTTTTGTAGCCAGTTTTACTGCCACCTTTAACGTCTGTAGGAAGAGTGATAAGTCTTGTTCCCTAGCACTGTCTGGTAGACAACATGATTTTGAAATTGATGCAGGCTGAATTCAGAGGGAGGATGGTGTGTGATATATTTGTTTTCCTTCTTGTTACTTTTTTTTTTGTATGTATGTTGACAAAAAGAAAAGAATAGGAATGTGGCTAAGAGTGGGCCTTACCTTCATAGAACAGAATTTTGTAATGGCCTGATAAATCAATTTATCAACTGAGTATATACTGCACATTTTTACTGGATGGTATCAAGCTTTTGACAATGATGGTACCAAGCCAACTCGGTGTGGCGTAGGAAAGAAACATCCATCAAACAGACTAGAAGAATAAGGCCTCGACTAAACTGGTTTGACTGTAGATCCTTCAGTCTTGAAACAAACAGCAGCTTTCCAGTGTCCCATACCAAGTTCTGCAGCATAAGATACTGTATGGAAAAGGTGTCATATTTAAAACAGGGCATTTACTGACTTGCCCAAAACTCAGATAACACCGGGAGCCATGTGGATCTTCATCAGGGCAGTGTATAATTGGAGGGTTTTGCACCACAACTTAAAGAATGCTTGCAGGATTCTGTAATCCAACAAGAATTCTTACTCAATCTTGTATGCAAAATTAGTCAAAATCTTCCAGAAGTTAATTCAATGAAGTCTTTGGGGATAAAGAAGAACTGCAGAACAGCTATTCAGAAGAGTTCTACAGGTGAGAACAGTTGGTTTCCTGAGTTGAAGTTTGAAAGCTTAAAGATGGAATAAATACCAAGTGCTCCATCTTTAATTGTCTCAGCTATGCCTCTCCACCCTGGAATTTAGTATCTCTGGACAAATTTCTCTTTATGTAAAAGGATGGCAGGTTTTGAGAACTGCTGCTCTTTTCAAGGCTGAACATTCTGCTGCTTGTTCTGGTATCTCAAGGAAGTTACTGCTAGAGTGAAATATTTTTCCAGTGTTTCTGATGTTAACATTCCTTTGAAGTACGTGCAGTCAAAAATATTGTTGTATATTGATACATTATACCTTGGTAATTCAAAGTTACTTTTCTGCCAAATTTCAGAATTAGTGAGGCTGGAGAACAGATTTTAGGCTAAACAATTTTAACCTTAGAGTATGTGAGCAAAGGTATTTATTTGCAGCTTTTCAAGTTTCTAAGGTCAGTTAGACACCTATTACTTCATGTCTTAAGTACCCCTTTAGTTACTATTTCTTAGATTAAATATTGGCAGTGGGTGACTTACACTATTGCCCAAATAATTTTAGCCTCTTTTAATAAAACCATTATGTTAGTTAAAAAAAAACCCAAAACCAACACTTAAGTTGTACACTGTTGGCCTTTAAAAGGAGAGTGGAGTGGGTGAGATATAAAATCGTAGAATAGAATCATAGAATCATTAGTGCTGGAAGGGACCTTAAGATCATTAAGTTCCAACGCCCCTGCCATGTGCAGGGACACTTCTCACTAGACCAGGCTGCTTAAGGCCCCATCCCACCTTGCCTTGAACAGGAGGGGTGTTTAAGGGGGAGGGCAGTCACCACCTCCCAGAGCAACCTGTTCCAGTGCCTCACCACCCTCGTAGTGAAGAATTTCTTCCTAAATCTACCCCCTTCCAATTTCAAACCATTTCCCCTCATCCTATCACTATGTGCCCTTCTAAAAAGTCCCTTCTCAGTTTCCTTGCAGTCCCCTTTAGGTACTGGAAGGCTGCTATAAGGTCTCCTCAGAGCATTCTCTTCTCCAGGCTGAACCACCCCAACTCTCTCAGCCTGTCTTCATAGGAGAGGTGCTCCAGCCCTCCAGTTATCTTCATGGCCCTCCTCTGGACCCATTCCAACAGTTGCACATCCTTCTTATGTTGAGGACTCCAGAACTGGACTCAGCACTCCAGTTGGGGGGTCTCATGAGAGCCCAGTAGAGGGTCAGAATCACCTCCCTTGGCCTGCTGGCCATGCTCCTTTTCATGCAGCCCAGGATACAATTTGCCTTCTGGACTGCAAGTGCACATTGTCGGCTCATGTCAAGCTTCTCTTCCACTATCACCCCCAAGTCCTTCTCTGCAGGGCTGCTCTCTATCACTTCATCTCCCAGCCTGTATTGGTGATGAGGATGACAACCTGTCATGATGTCATCGGTCCTTCAGGACTACTAAAACAGCAGTCTTAACAAACTGTCAGTGTGTTATTTCTTATTCTGAGTTGTTAACATCCATCCTTGTAGTTCTGAGATTTGAATTCTGAAACATCGTGCTGCACAGTGAGCTCCACCAAGAGGTAGGTAAGAGTTTTGCCCAGTGAATCATTGCTGGAGAACGATAGGGATTCTCAACTGCACTGAAAATAGGTGTCTTGTAGTCATGTTACATACAGGACATAACCTGCAGGGTTACTAGGACAAATACCTTCATTTGAATCTTGAATAACCTAAGTTTTCAATTTTTTGTTTAAAATATTTTCCAGAATAGATTTTCTAAATGAGTCTTCTTCCTGAGCTTTGACCTTTTTAAAATTGGGTTAGTTTGGTTTTGTGGGTTGGTTTTTTGTTTTAAGATGAGCAGGTAGCTTCTTTGTCATACCTTCTCCAAGGCTGCTTTTGTTGATCTGCCTTGCAGTTGCTGAATCAAATAGTAAAGATTGAAAAGTGACTTCTCCAGATATTTTTGTGGGGGTGTGCCTTTTGCACACAGTGCTGTTGCACAACTGAATTTGCTTCTTGATGTTACAAGGCATGTCTATCTTAATTAACTCACAAAGTAGGTTTGTTAGTTTATTATTATTTCTAGGTCTCTGACCAGTGGTGTTCTATTATTTTGTGCATCCCTGCAAAATTTTAAGTGTTTCTTTCAAGATTAATCAACTGTTGAGACCCTACCCTTTCTCAAGAGTTGTACTCAAGATAGAATACACTGTAAGGAAGTGAATACATTCTCCTCTTCAGAGGAAACATGTATGTAAACTATTTGTTAAAAGAACATTTCTTTTAAGCTAGATTTTCTTCTCACATGTTAATGTGTTGTTGATAGAAAAGAATATTTTTCTGAAGGGAAGGAATATTAAGCTAAAATACTTGAACTCAGTGATAGAAATTTAAGATACTGTAAGTTGTAACCAACACTTGAAAATAACATGCAGACTGAACCTTAGAAACACTTTGAATAGGTAGTTCTAACATTGGAGAGGTGTTTTCATCATTTACACGAACAGCGTACAGCAAACTGTAGGTAAGGCTTCCATGTGCTCTCAGATAGGAAGAAGAAGAAATCTTGCCAAATACTTGCTAAGTAATTTAATTAACATGAGGGTGAGTGATATCTCTGATGAGCTATACTAGAAAGTGTTAAGCATATTTAATCATAAGATTACAAATGATGGCAAATCCTACAAACACAGGTTGGTGCTTCTCCAGAGGGTATCTGACGCCACCAAGTACATCCTTTCTAAAAACTGTAAATGACTAAGAACAGCATCCTGCAAACACTGTAGAAGAGTTAAATATTCTTCTTACCCTGTGATACCATTTAAGAATACAGGAATGTAATAGCATAATTTACTTTTGTTAATATGCCAAATACTATTGAAATTGCAGTAGACCTCTTAACTGAATAACACCATGAAGAGTTTATTCCACTGCAAAGATTTTCTTTTCCGTCCTTCCTTCTTGCCTTCTATCCTATGTTTTTGAGGAATCCTTAGCATCAGGTACAACAGAACCCTGTTGGGGGTTTCAGCAGCAATGCCAGAAGTGCAAATGCTCAGTCTTCCAAAATTTTGTGATGTGACACTCTACTTCTGCATGAGATGTATATGTCAAGTTTGAGACTTGTGTAACTTACACTCTTCTATCTGTGTATGCTCATGAAGCCTGATGTCCTTGTACAGCAAGAGGTAAAACAAGTTTATGCTATCATAAGCCTTGTAAATGAGATGAAGACTAAACCTGCATAATGTTGAACCAACATTTTAAAGATGTTCTAAATCTTCTCTGACTTCTAAAGAGAATACTTGTTCTCTATGTAAATAGTCTGTTGTAATTTTATGGTGTGTGGCAATTGCTATTGCCAGAAAAAGGGTTGAGAATGGCATGTAAAGGTGTGCCATCATTACAAGGTAAATTAGTATTTGTGGTGTTAGGCTCCCAGATTTGTGGCGAGTGCTGCTTACACCACTGACATTTTCAGTAGCCCCTGCATGGATAAACCCATACATAGATTTTTGTCATGTGTTGACAAGTTGTATGACTTGTGACCTGCTATGCTGTTGTGGTTTTTGGCTGGGATGGAGTTAATTTTCACAAGAAGCTGAGAGGGGACACAGCCAAGGCAGCTGAGCCAGAGGGGTATTCCATACCATATGACCTCATGCTCATTTACAAAAGAGGAAGCTGGACAGGGAGGAGCCACTGCTCTGATTTCAGGACATGAACAAAATTCATTGTGTATCACTTTGTATATAATTTTCTAAGTGATGGTGGTGTTTTACTCTTTGCTGTCTTAGTATCCCAACCCATGAGTTTTCTTTGCTTCTTCTCATCCTCCTTCCCATCCCTCTGTAGGGGAAGGAGGAGTGAGTGAGCAGCCATATGGTGCTTAACTGCTGGCTGGGGCCAGACCACAACACATGCCTGTTGTCTGCAGAAGGTCCAGATGCTCTGACTGTAGTTGTTAACATAGCTTTTAATCCCATTTATTTTCCTGAAAGTGATACCAGGCTTCCATAAATTCACACAAACAGTCAGTTTCTGAGAGGGGTTTGTTGCAATCTGAATTCAGTTATGTGAAACTGAGCCATGTGTGCCTTTCAGTTGCCCATCATGGATGAGTATCAGTGTGGAAAAGTTCTGAAGTCTGGCTTTTTGGCAGGTAACTGCACCAACATCTGCAAACTATATATTGGGACCTTTAAGTGCCACCTTTGGGTAGTATGACTCTCACCATATCAAAGTAACCCGAAACACAGGACTGAGTGGGAAAGCAAACTTCCTACAACTTCCTGGTTTAAAGCTAAAAAGTAAAGGTCGTTATTCAGGTCTCCCTATGCCTTGGAATACCTCTGGTATTCATAGTAAATGGGACTTACTGCAAAGAAATCCAGATGCACTAAAGCAAGGGTAATAAAAACATGTATTCCTGTCTGGCTTAATCCAGTAGGAAACAAAAAATATGGACAGCTTCATTACTAAATGGGCTAACCTCCTCTTGATGAGGATATGCCAATAAAATATAGTTCTCTAGTTGCTGTTGTAGAATGATGACTAACCTGAGATATCACTTGTGATGTTGTTGTTGTTATTATTACGTTCTTTATAAAGTCTGGTTTCTAATTCAACTTTGAGATTCCCTCAGGCAAAAGGAGTGAGTTTAAGTAGCTTTCATGATTGTACATGCCAGATAGTAGCTAAATATTTCTAGCATCTGCTGTGTGTGTTTGCCTGTATGGAAAAAGCTTGGACTTTCAGGTTTTACAAAGTAGAGAACTGAAATATGAGGGGGTAAAACCAAAAAACAGTTTAGAAATCCTTGCTGTGTCTCACTGCTTTTTATTTATATTGAAGATATCTGTGGCTGTAGATCCTATCAGAATGCTGAACTAGTCATACAAAATTTGGGTTAGTCTTGCTTTCAGGCATCAGCTGTGATGCATAGCAAAACCTGTCCTTCCCAGGGTAAGTGCACTCCTCTCTTGGAGGAGAGCTAGCTTCCCCAGGTATACCCGTGCTGCTGGCTTTTTGCACCAATATCTCTCAAATATATTGCATTACAAATAAAATGTAGGACTGTTTTGCTTGTTTTACATGGAATAAAATCAGCAGTAAGATCTCTTTCTGCATTTAGCTGAGTGTTTAGAGCTCATGTTTGCCATGTGTCTTTTCCTGGAGACTAGTATGTGTCTGAACTCAAAAAATATGCTCTATGTAAGAGCACTGTCAGATGGCCATCTTTCAGTGAAATACATAAAGCCAACTGGAATCTAAGCAAAGCCAAAACATTAGTCTCTTCTTGCCCTGTTAGTTGAGCATTTTCCAGTTTTGAAATGCAATTTAAGAGCTGTGTATGAGATACTTTGTAAATTAATTGCTGGTGAAAATTGACTCTTTGAGGTAGCAGCAATGTCCATACTCTATCAAACTTCAGCTTATGTTTTTTTCTTTTGAATATGTATAGAATTTAACCATTCATTAGAAGATGAAGGGATGAGAGAAGAATTTCAGTTGAAGATAGTAAAGCTGCTTCCTAACAGAACTGCTTTTGTACCTTGAACCACTGGAAACCACCACATAAGCTAATCTTTGCTAGAATGAATCAGACAGAATGCCCTACAGAAGGTGTGCTTGTGTGGAGATATTTGTAACTAGTGTTCTTCATTTTTGTTTTTTGCAAAAGATTAAGAAAAGACATTGAGCTCCAAAGGGAACTGTGGCTAGCTATCATCTCCATATGGAGTCATCTTTATTAGAGAAAAGTGTGTGTGTGCTGGAAGAACAGTGTTCTTCAATGGAGTGTGCCCTTGGTACAATAAAGAATATGTAGGAAACCCCAGGGCTTCACCTGTCTTTTTATTGTTCTGCTGATTGTTCCTTCTAGTGATGGAGAGAACTGAAAGAGGTGGCTTGAGAGGCTGTGTAGTTGCCTGAGCAATTCAGTTGTACTTGGAAGCTAGCTCTACTTTTGAGCAGGAAATTGGGTTGACTAGATGACCTTTAGAGGTCCTTTCTAACATAAAATGTTCATTAAGTAAGGTCTTTCCAAAGTTTTAAGTCATAATGGTTAACTCCAGTGATCCTAGAAACACATACTATAATGTTCTCCTGAATTCTAGTATCACTCGAAGTAGAAGGATTGGTATTAAAATCACTTAACTTGGATGTAACTGCTTGTTTATGCAGCAACATTGCTTATGATCACTCAGCTGACATTTTTTTTCTCTTCTCACCTTAAAAATGCCCTGATTTGTGAGTGTTGTATTATAGTGAACAGTTCAGATGAACTAAGGCCCAACACATAATCAGTGCTGAAAGACAGTCTGCTTTATGTAGAAGCCACAGTCTTACCATATCCTGTCATTTCAGGTAAAAAGCAGGAAGCTGATGAGTTAACTGGTGATGTTTCAGTTGAAGAAGATTCCTTTGTCAAGGTAATAAAAGTATGTAAATTTTTCACAATTTAAGTTCACTGTTTGGCTTTATCAAATGTTTGGCTTCCATTTTCTTTCAACTAATTTATGTGGAAATTGGGAGCATTGTTTTTACTGTGTTTACAGCTGTGAACACAGCCCAAGGGTGTGAGAGTTTTTAAAATGTGCTATAAATTTTTATTAGGGATGTGATACAGTATTTTGCAGAAAGAGGGATTTTAGCAGTGATTTTTTTAGAATGTAGCTAATACCCTTAGTTATGCCAAATCTTTATTGTTCCTACCAAAAGGAAAGTGAATTGGAGAATCAAGATGCAAGTGACCAAGATGGAAACGATGAATTAAAGGACTTTAAAGAATCTGTTGAAGATGAGAACTTAAATTCTAAAGAATTACCATCTACAGAAAAGAAAAAATATCAGAACCTGGAGTCAGCAGAAATAACAGAAGATGTGGAAAAGGATTCTGAAAGTCAGGTACTTTGTTGTATTTTACAAGATTTCTATCAGCAAAAATCTTAAACTTTTTTCTTAGTGTGTCTGTATTACAGAGGAAGTCAGAACTAGTTTTTCACTTTGCCTTGCTTACTTATCTCTATAAGATAATGTGGTACTTTTTTTCTTCCTGTTGTTCTTGACTTGCATTTGAATAGTCCTGAAACAATTGTGGCATTGATTGATAAAATGCTACCACAGTCGATACAGAGCTGCTGAGTGGTCCTTTTCCATGGTACTAATAGTGGCATCCATAATCTATACACTGAACTGAAAGAAGCAAGTCATGAGAACTGTATCCACTTAACTAAAATGTTTTCTGAATTCTGGATCTCTTGACTCTCTGAATGCATAAGCATCTTACATATAGCTTGCTGAGCAAGTCCCTTCTATGTTCTCATAGGAAAATGAAGGCCAAGACATAGAAGATTACACTTTTCCAACTGTCCATGTAAGTTCCAAATTAGGACTATTAAGATGATTTTCATGCCTATTTAGTTGGAAAAGGTCATTTCAGACTGGCTTTTTGTTCCAGCATGCATCTTAAAGAATCAGCTGATGTAATACAGTAAAGGTAAACAGTATGGGAAGCTTTATTTCTTTTTTTTTAAAAATATATAACAGATAATTGTGATTTCCAAATAAGGTGTTGTATTTAAAGAAAAATTCTTGTTTACACTTTGGGAGTATTAAATGCATAGACTTAACAAGGAATACTTTTCAAACTCTCTCAAAAACGCTTCAGAGGGCTATGCCAAATGCTAATATAGTATATACAGTCTTTACAGGAGGTTAGAACTCCTGCTATAACATAGAAATTTGCTTTTGTAAAATGTTGGGAGTCGTGTTGGTGGTTTGGGTTGTTGATTTTTGGTTTTATGGGGTTTGGGGTTTTTGTTTTTGGTGGTTTTTTTCTTGTTAATACTGACCCGTGCAACATCTTTAAGTTCAGAAATTCATTCTGAGTTACATGGAATTGGTGTTTGAAAGGGGGACATCTCGTGCAGCATGTCTTGCTCAGTGAAGTTAATGATAAATAAGTAAATACCTATTAAAAAAGTAGTTTCATTTTTTATGAGGAAGTCTATCTAGTTTCTGACTTCTGTCCTAAGCTTTTAAAGCTAATGATGGATTGCTTGCATTTCATTGAAAGCAGTAAGCAGTAGTATAGCATTCATTCTGAAGGCTTTAGCAAGACATGGGACACTTCAGAGATATCCTGTTGAGTTAAGGGGGTGAAGAAAATAGCTGCACATTCCAACCAGTAGCAAACTATAAGTGTTGCAAATAGATACCTCTGAAATTTCATACAGCTTGTCAGTGGCTTGACAAGGGAGGTGCACCAGCTTGGTTTCTAGATCATCTTTTCTTTGGAAACAGTTTCCAGTTCATTAATTTGCCTTCATGCAGTAGAAATGCTGTGGAAATCATGAACTGTTCTGCTTGAAGTTTTAAAGCAGAAGGTATTTAGTCTTGAATTCCTTTTCTTGCAGGACGGTGAAGATGAAGAAAATGAGAAAGGTATGTTTAACATTTAATAGAGTTCAGAGCTCTTTAGTCTGGTAGAGCAGGCAACTTTTTCTTGTAATATTCAATCTCTTTACTAATACTAGGATTATCTACAGTACTAAGTATCAACTGTCTCCTTATTAATCTCAGAACCTGGAATCATTGCAGTCAGTGGGTTTATTTCACTCCTAAGAGTTATTTTACTCTTAAGAGTCGATAACAGTACTTATCAGTTACTGTGGTGGATGTATAATGTAGCTGTAATACTATGATTCTTAATGAAAAAACCATTGTATCCAAGGACTCTGATTTTAATACACGGTAAGTCTTGATGCTTCCAACTTGCACTGCAGTAACTGATGCTTAATTGAAGTGATACACTCTTACACTGAACTTGAGCACCCATCAAATGTATAGACCATCATATGCTTGGCTTACTGTCACTTCAAAATATCAGTTGTATATAGGATGGTAAAACAAGTGTTTGGAAACCTGTGGAGTGGCTACCTTTTTTTTAAGCTGTGCTCATTAGTGAAACTATGGAAGGAATGTAATGCATTTGGGCAAACAGACTTCCTGGACAGAAGTCTTAAGGATTCTACATATCGTGGACTAGAAAGGACATGGAACACCATCACTTTATGGAAGATGGAATAAACACATTACCGAAGGCTCAGGACAAAACTACAGACTCCATGTTTACGGGGGACCCTATGGCTGAAGCGTCTCATCTGCACAAGTCCAGTTGGAGATGCCTGTGTGGGACTGAGATGGAAAAATCTACGCACTGGATGAAGACTGAGAACCATTTGTCTACGAACTCTGGATTAAAGCTCACCTCTCCATTTTCTGCAGCAGCCTTGTACAGCTAACTTGACTGCCAAACAGCTGCTTAGAAAGGAAAAGCAAAAGAGGACACCGGTATGGAAGACTGACTGAAAATCTCCAAGACTGTAATGCTTTCGGATTTGGGAAGAAGTCTGGAACCAGGAAGACTCAAAGACAGATTAAATCAAACTGTGAGCGTCCAAAGCAACTATTTTCTTCTGGAATTCTAAATCCTAAACTGGAAAATGGATGCTTCTTATGAAGAACGGGTATCTCCAGGATGGAACCTCCTTCTCCCTCCTAATGTTTTGGTATTTGTCTCTAGAAAATGTGTTTTGCCATGAAGAATAAGTGATCCTGGGTAAAGGATTTATATTTGTGTTAATACGCCTTGTGTTTTTTTTTTTTCCTAACCTTCCATCAGTGCTAATAACTGGCTTTGTATTTTCTAGGTCCTATTCTAGCTTATGCATATGAAATTGTTTAAACTTCTTGTTTTGCCATATTTATTCCTGTTAAATCCTCTTAGATAAAGCAGGTTCTGGTGATGGTACACAAGAAGTATCTAAACCTCTTCCTTCAGAAGAAAGCCTAGCTGAGGCTGATCACACGGCTCACGAAGAGATGGAAGCTAACACCTCTGTGAAAGAAGCTGAGGATGATAACATATCGGTTACAATCCAGGCTGAAGATGCCATCACTCTGGATTTTGATGGTGATGACCTCCTAGAAACAGGTAAAAATGTGAAAATTACAGATTCTGAAGCAAGTAAGCCAAAGGATGGGCAGGATACCATTTCACAGAGCCTGGAGAAGGAAAGCAAGGACTATAAGATGACTGAGAACCATAAAGATGGTAAGAAGGAAGACTGCGTGAAGGGTGATCCTGTCAAGAAGGAAGCCAGAGAAAGTTCAAAGAAAGCAGAATCTGGAGACAAAGAAAAGGATACTTTGAAGAAAGGTCCCTCGTCTACTGGGGCCTCTGGTCAAGCAAAGAGGTTTGTTTTTCTATGTCAGTTCTTTACGATACTGAGTACCAGCATTCAATAAGATCACTCTGCATTAAGGGGGTAGCAGCAAGAATCTTATAATTAGTATCCTATGCTCCTGCCTATAGATTTTTTGACCGCCATAAGTTACTTTTTAAAATTCAAGATCTTCGTATAGACACTATGTCCTACTGATTGCATTGTCGAATTGTCAGCATTTATTTATTTTTTTCAAATTGATGGTTTTTTAAATGTCCTTGTGATGATGGTAATGAACAGCTATCAGTTCTAAGAACACAAAATGAAGTCAAGTCCCCGTCCTGAAATCTGGAGAAGATTGCCATATGTCCACTGAATAGAGTTGTCAGAAAATCTAGATCTTCAGGCATCCTGGGGAAAATCAGTGCAAGAATCCATAAGGGAATCATTTGTTCAAATATACAGTCTAGCCCTTTTTTATTTTTATTTTTTGAAATGTTAACTTGTCTTTTAGTATTAGTGCTATAAAATGCAACCCTTATCAAGTTCTGTATTTTCAACTTTTTTCTGATTTTTAATTTGCTTCTCTAGCTCTACTAAGGAATCTAAAGAAAGCAAGACAACGTCAAAGGATGATAAAGGTAACTATTACAAACTAGGGTAGTATTGTCTTGGACTAAATGCTTTCCTGTTTAAAAGTTGTTGGCTTCTACTAAGTGAACTCAGCTATCTGTAGTAAATTAAGCCATTAGCTTACAGTAGCCATTAGCTGTGTGTTTGTGTCTGTATTCGTTTTTGCTCCTTATGCCAGGTAAAAAAACTTATTCTAAAGGCTTAATGAAAATATATCCCTCTGTTTGAAAAACTGTTCTGTAGCAAATTTAGCTTGATGTTTCTCAAGTCTTTGTTTTGATGGGAAGGTATGTCTGCTGTAACTTACATGCAGTGGTTTGGGTTGATGTTACACACAGAATAAGCAAAAAAATAATTGCAAGTGCTTAAACATAATGCAAGTAAATCTCTTTGTCTTGTTTTTAATTCTGGCTCACTTGTAAACAAAGTGAACTCTCAACCAAGTATAACATCTGAGAAGCTGGTATATATAAAAATTGCACTTGCAACTGTTCAGTGCATTACAGTTATACCTCTTTGTCTACCTCAGAATTTCTGCCTGTTACCATAAAACCCTGTATTATGATGACAAATTCAGTGTGGAGTTCAGGAGCGTGTTAATGTCACCAGTTAAGCTGTCGCTTCATAGCTAAACAAATGCATTTTCATAAGCTCATGTGTCTCCTTGTTTTGCCTACTAGCTCTCTGCCAGAAACCTTTGTCACAGAATCTCTTGCATATCCCTAATGAACAGAACTTCACGTAGTAAGTGACTTTCTGAGCAGAAATTTTTGTGACAGACACAATTTAATCTTCTGTAGGTGTGTTGTGGTTTTGTCCTAGCTGGCAGCTAAGCACTATGCAGCCACTTGCTCACACCTGCCACCCACCCCTCCAAAAGGGGATGGGGAGGAGAATGAAATAAACCTTGTGGGTTGAGGTAAAGACAGTTTAGTAAGTTAACAGAGGAAGAGAATAACCATAATAGTAGTTGTAATAGTAATAAACCCCACAAATGATGCACAAATGCGAATGGTTATCACATGTGGAAGGGATAAACCCACCCCACAACCTAAAGCCAAAACAACCCAATGCCCAGTGTATTTGTGAGCAGCAAATCTACCTCCTGGCTAGTTTCCCCAGGTGTATACAGTGTGCAGCTTCATATGGCCCGTCGGTGTCAGCTGTCCTGGCTGTGCTCCTTGTGTACCTACAGGGTATGAGAAGCTGAAAAGTGCTTGACTGTAGTGTAGGCACTACAACTACCTAGTAATAACTGAAAACATCAGTGTGTTACAAACATTATTCTCATGCTAAATTGAAACCACAGCACTATACCAACTGCTAGGAAGAAAATTAAGTCTTACCTGAGCCAAAACCAGGACAAGATGTGTTTCTTCATTGTAAGCATATAACTATCATGAAATTAAATGAAGAGTCAGTAAATCTGCTTTCATGTAACATATATGACAACTATAACAGTAACTATCATAAGGCTGTATTAAAATACATAGCCAGAGCCCTTATAATGGCTCTTTAATGATAATTCTAACTATATCACAGTCTATCAACATATCTAGCCTTGCTGAGAGACATTTGCTCTTAGTTCATCTTGATGCAGGAGGAAGAAGGAAAACTACCTTTTTTCCTTTAAGGTAGTTGAATTACCTTTTAAAACTGCATGCTACCAGCCGTTTAACTGGAGATCCAGTTCTGCTCTTGCCTGTATGACTGGCTACGTTTTATCATAGTAAAAGCAGTTCATACATTTAGCAGCAAACAACAAGAGGCTGAACTGAATAATGTAAGATTAAAATACTTTGGGGATATGATTACATTAATCTCTTCATTGTTCTGTGTTGTTGCAAAAATGGCTGATATGTGGTAGGGGGTGTTGGTGTTTCAGACACATAATGTTTTTCTGACTTTACTTTAGTATTTTCCTTCCTGTGCAAAAAATCATTTGGATGGGTTGCATCCAGTACTATGTCCAGCAGTATTTTTAAAAAGCTGCTCTGGAAGGAGGGCAAATACTTGAAGAAGTTGTGGATATTTGCCATGTTATTCTGGAGGCTAGGATTAAGTCTCTATTTACACTCCTACCATCTCTTTGGTAATGTGAGTAGTGTAAAGGCATACTGATGAGGAACAAATGGTGGGCGCTAGAAAAAATTACCTTGGATAGCAGTCATTGATAAGAAGCAGAGGCTGAAGCTAAATGTAATTACCCAGATGAGGGGTAAAGCATGCTTGTAACAATGAATTGTGTGATTTTTCTCTTTCATTTGGCTGTGAGTTAGCCAAGCTGTTGGTCTCAATACGTGGGTAAATGAATGAAATCTTATGGCATATATTTTTTTTATATAGAAGTCTTTTCAAGAAAGGTAACCGGATAAACAGTTACTTAAAGGTAACAGGCTAAGTTTCTCTTTTCAGCAACAGTTTAGTTCAATATCCATGGTACCTTTGCCTCCTTAATTTTTTGGCTGTTTTGTAAAACTTGTTTCAGGAAGTGCAAGCAGTGTTAGTGGTAGCAGTGGAAGTTCAACTAGAAACCTGTGGGTTAGCGGACTGTCTTCCAACACAAAAGCTGCCGACTTGAAAAATCTCTTTGGCAAATATGGAAAGGTATTTCATGGGGTGTGATACAATGTGTGTTGTATGTGTCTCTTCCCCCCCCCCCTCCTCTACTCAGCCGCAGACATTGAATTACCTTTGATTTAAATAAGTCTGAGATGAAATGTCTAACCAGTGTAATCTAAAAAACCCTTCTAAAGTAAGTGTAATGCTTACAGAAGGAGATGTATGTTAATCTTCTAAGTGTGTTTGGTTTTTTTTTTCTTCCTGTTGAGGTAAGGTAGGTGCAAAAAAAACCTGTCACAAATATGATTGGTTGCAATTGGCTTTAAAAACATTTTTAAAAAAACTAAACAGTAGCTTCCCCACCCTTCCCCCAGCAACTGTGTTTAACCTTGAATGTAAGATAATGGGCTAACTGGTAAAATTGTCGTATAAGCGGTCTTTAGAAACTGCTGCTTTGGGAGACTTCTTAGAAATGTGTTCTGAGGGCTATGAATAGGAAAAATAGGTTAAAAATGTGACCGTTAATATCTGTTCTTTTTAGGACTCTTTTAATGAATTTTGGGCTAATTTAATGTACAAATTCTGTAGAACAGTGCAGAATCTCTACAAGCTAAGCAGTTTCTGAAAACAGTTTCTGTTGTTCTCATTTTCTCAATGGAGTTGGTGATAACTCTGTGTTTGTGTAAGTCTGTGCAGTGAGGACATTGCATCTTGGGAGCTAGTTAGAACCTTTGCATTGTGAATATCAAGTATGTGTACTGATTATTTGAGATCTGATTTTTCCAATTAATTTAATAGGTGACTTTATTTAGTGCCTTTCCAAGTGTTGAAACCCCAGAGTATATTTTGTTAAAACTTCGCTTCTTTGCTTTTGCTGTAAGATGTTTGGTGCTTGTTCTTTCTTAGCTTCCCAGTTTTAAATTTATTGGGAAGTATTTAGTTTGTAAATGACTGTGTCCTTAGGGGCTGCTAGAAAGTAAAGTGGTCGCAGTACATCATGGCTACAGTGAGAAGACTGGCTCCAGTAGTTACAGAAATTCTAGCAAGAAGCAGGAACACAAAGCTTAATGCCTTCTCAGAAAGCAGGTGTCAGAGCTGGTTGCTCAAGTTGCTTAATTGACACATTTGCTAGATGCCTTTGAAGAACTGGTTCCCCTATTAAGTTACTACTTAGTACTGCTTATACCTTCCTGCTTTTAATTGGCAGCTGTTGACTTTTTGGGGAGAGTTAACCTGTCAGAGATTGAACAGTCAAATTCAGATCAGTGGTGTTTCTGTAAATGAATTTTGACTGTAACTGTCAAAAGAAGCATTTAGATAATGTGCATGAGGTTGTGACTGTTCAGTCCATGACAGAAGCATTAATAGGCCCTGATGAGACAAAGTTCTCTAAGCTGCAGCTTCCTGTGGAGCATTACGCTTTGAAAAACTTAGAATGTCAGTCTTCCTAGGGGTGGGGTTTTTTGTTTCAGTTCTTATATACCAAGGTGAAAATGTTACTGGGATACCAGACATTTCTAGTAAGGAAGCAATTTCTCAAAACATAAATTTTACCTGTTTATGTAGGTGCTTGGTGCAAAGGTAGTCACAAACGCACGGAGCCCAGGAGCAAAATGTTACGGCATAGTAACTATGTCTTCCAGTACAGAAGTGGCTAGATGTATTGCACACCTTCATCGAACAGAGCTGCATGGACAACAAATTTCTGTTGAGAAAGTAGGTTTAATAAGATTAAAACTTTTCCCAAAATAGACCATCTTATACAAGAATCTGTTTTAACCTCTTTGCTTTTTGAAAAAAAAAAAAAATAGGTGAAAGGTGATCCCTCCAAAAAGGAGTTGAAAAAGGAAAGTGATGAGAAGTCTGGTTCGGGTAGGAGCACAGGAGATAAGAAGACTGCATCGAGTGATAAAGCCAGCAAGTAAGAAATTTCACATATCTTCTGAAACTGTGAAAATCCTTGAAGGTGAATCCTCCTCATGACATTTGTGTGTTTCTTTCCTAACAAGAACACCGTCAACCAAAAAAGAAGAAAAGAAATCTGAGAAATCTGAAAAAAAAGAAAGTAAAGAAGCCAAGAAAACAGAAGGTAAAGATGAGAAGAGTGATAATGGAGCAAGTGGCCCTAATCAAGAATCCACTAAAAAAACTGAAGAAAAGAAAAGAATAAGTATGCAATATAGCCGTGTTTCCTCCTGTTGAATCTGTGTGTCTGACTTGTTTCGGGGGCATGTTCTTGCTCTTGCCAGAGACCAGATGACTGAACACCTATTATTTTTTAGACTCCAGTTACACACACAGCTTTAGAGCTGATGTTAAAGCTTCCATATTTTATATTACTGCGTAATTACAGACGTGTGCTGGTATGCTTCTCATGCCAGTAACAGTTCCATTTAGAAATTTCACTAAAGAAAATCTGTAATAGGCAAGTAGGGATGTGTGTGTGTGTTAAACCTGTTTTTATTTTTCCTTTTTTCCTTTTTCTCTCCCCTTCACTAGGTGGTAAAAGCCCAGGTCAAGTGGTAGTTTTAGACCAAACAAAAGGAGACCCAGGCCACACTAGAACAGTTAGAAGGGGAAGGCTTGATAAAGTAAGTATCTAAAGATTTGATGCAATCCTTTTGTGATTTTATATTTGGTTGATATTTTCACTGAAGAGTCAATAAACTGCCACAAGCTGTTAAGCTTAGATGGAAGCTTCCGTATGCTTTGGAATAGTTCATTAGTTAATGATACTTGAACGTAGCATCCAGAAATCTCCCTAAATGAATGAGACTTCTGAAATAACCATTGTAATCTCTGTCTATAGCCACAGATATTGAGGAACAAAGAGCGTATTATTCAAGATAAAGTGAAATTCAGGGAATACAGGGGTAGAAAGGATATCTTGCCTTTTGAAAAGATGAAGGAACAGAGATTGCGAGAACACATGGTTCGATTGGAAAGAATACGACGAGCTGTTGAACTCCGAAGGTAGTAATTCAACTTTTTGCTAAAGGCTATTTTATACATTTATTGATCAGATACTATATTTGGAAATCTAACTAGAATACATTCTGTCAAGCCTTTTACTCGGATGTTAAAGTCTGGGACTCTACGTCACAGTGACCTTACATGAATTAATGGACTCCAAAATTTTTTTTATAATAGCTATATGTATACACATATAACTTAAGTGTTTGTTATGGTGGGGGGAGGTACCTCAGAAGTGTTTGTGCATGCCAGTTTTCTTTTTGAAAAAATGAGAAGCTGATTAGGAGATGTGTTCAAAAAGAGTGGTTAGGGTTGGTTGGTTTGGTTTTAAACTAAGAACTCTTATATGTCTAAATGACAAAGCAAGCGTAATGCAAACCTGTCCCTTTAAATTAAAGGACTAAATCGCTAAACCATGCTATTCTCCTCTTTTTGTACTGCCCAAAGTTTCCAAAGGATAGTTAAATGACTCTTACTATCTGGATTTCCCTAAACAAAGGAATTCCCATTCCCTTCCCCACTTGTAAGCTGTCCTTCAGGAGGTGGGAGGAAGGAGGAAAAATTAAGCTATTGACAACTATACCTAACCTGTGCCAGTCAGAGTGGTTGGTCATGTTCTTCTGTCTGGTTTTTGGACAGAAAACAATAAGTAAATTTTTTGGTAGCATGAAAAGGGCAAGAGATAAAAAAGCAAGTATTGCTATAACATTGATTGCTAAGATGTTGTCTGCAAGGTGACAATATAGAAATATGAATCCAGAGTAAAATACATCAAGAATGATGATACCTGAAATAATTATTCCTAGTATCTGTTAACTGCCTAAACTGCCTATTCTGTAGAATATGGTAAAACCAGTTTGGCTGCTTGGGGCTAAAAGCAGTAGGCGTCTGGTATCAGGACTTCTGTCCAGAGCATATCAACAAATTGTTGTTGATATGCCTAAGGTGCTGTTAGTTGTAGCTGAAAAACATTTTCATGTGAGTTTCTGCTACCTCTTTTTTTCTTTTTTTTCCTGTCTAGACGAAGAGAAATTGCTGAGCGAGAGCGTCGAGAGAGAGAGCGCATCCGCATGATGCATGAACGGGAGGAGTGCCTGCAGAGGGAGAGGGAGCGGCTAGAAATTGAACGGCAAAAACTAGAGAGGGAGAGGATGGAACGGGAACGGCTGGAAAGGGAGCGCGTTCGTATTGAGCAGGTGTGCATATTTGTATTTTGGACTGCAGTTAGTGTGATACCATTTTGGAGTATAACCCAGTGCACTTGCAGTGAATTTTTCCCTTCACCCTTCCACCCAGGCTGTAAAAGAACCAACCAAACATGTAATCCACAGCGTACCACAACAGGAATCTTTATCTTGTTTGTTTGACTTGCGAGTAATTCGATGGCAAATTCTCACTCCTGTTTTATGCGATGGCTCTGTGTGTGTGTCTCTAAAGCTGAAGTACAGCAGATCACACTGCCCACATTCATCTTCTCTAATTTTACTAGCTTTTTCCTAGAGAATGTCACTGCGTTCACATGAGATGTGTTTCTGGGCAATAGATACAGCAACAATATAAAAACTTGCCTGGAGATAATTCTAACAGCCAATAGGTTCTGATCTGTTGTCTGCTTTTCTAGGGAAGTATTCCTTCTGCACTTTAATCATAGGTGCTGTCTGAGAGTGAATCGCATCAGATAGCTCTGTATTAAGAGATACCTATAGAACAAGAATTATTACATCACAGTTTTTTATTAAAGACTACCTTGTATTTATTCACCCTTTCCTTTCGGGCAGGAACGTCGGAAAGAAGCCGAACGTATTGCTCGTGAAAGGGAAGAACTGCGTCGACAGCAGCAGCAACTGCGTTACGAACAGGAAAAGAGGAATTCTTTGAAACGTCCACGTGATGTAGACCACAGGTAACCTAATTCTCAAACCATTGTTTTACAGCACTCAGTAAACAGCAACAGCTGTCAGGCTTTAAAATGCATTTGTATGTGAAACACGTTCTGAAAAAAGAACGGGGTTTCTGGTATTTGGTTTTGACATGAGTTTATGCCAGGCATGAAACATATTGTTAGTAGGAGAGAGTTTTGAAATAAGCACCTTGTGAATTAACTCTTACTGTATGAAAAGAGCATAATACAGTTCAATGCATTTGCTGAGAAAAGCTCTTCTGCCTTAATGGTTGAAGTTTCTAGCTTCTGCCTTGTTAAGAACTCGCATTTCAAATGGATGGTTCAGCAAGTCAGTATGATGGCTTTTAATTTGTACTGAAGCCAATGACAGCTATCACTTGCTGTTTGAGCCACACGAATTGAACTGGCTTTGATCCTTACTTGATTATAAGAACGGGACTGAGACCTTAGGCATAAAATGGACCTATCAGTGGTACAGTGGAGGGTAAGCATTAGTGGTCATGGTAGATACAGTAGCAGAACGCCAGTATTTCTTCACCAGAGGAATAAAGAAAGCTTGATTATTTTTTTTTATTTTTTTTTTTTTTTTCCAAGGCTACCAAGTACATGCTTAAGTATCTCGCATTCTGGTCATAGAGGTGCTGTGCCTGAATGTTGCCAGTGAGCAAGGCTGTGATGCTATTTCCTACCCTTTACTTCCCTGGAAAGCTGTTTTGATTAGTGGGTGTTGGGGGTTGTTTGGTTTGTGGGGGTTTTTTGGGGTTTGTTTGGGTAGGGTTTTTTTGTTGTTAGTTGGCATTTTTGTTTGTCTTCTAGAAGGCTTATTTTTTACCTAGAAGGTTATTTTCAAAGCAAAATTTGTTAACAGTGGTGGTGTTGGAGTTCGGTTTTGCTTTAAACTGTCCAACACAGTATAGTATTGCTTACATACTATTACGCATTTTATTGATACTTTGTCTCTTTAATTTGCACTTCAGACTGAGGGATGTTTGGATTTTTTTTTAGGTTATTTTGTTCACTACTACTTAAAGAATATACCTTTATATATTCTTTCCAAAGCTCATATGAGCATCATAGAATCACCTGGGTTGGAAGAGACCTTTAAGATTATCGAGTGCAACCACAGCGTAACCCTGCCGAGTCCACCTATAGACCATCTTTAAAACAGACAACTGACTTCGAACAATCTACTGTATTTAAGCCTTTTTGGATACATGTAACTGATGAGGTTCCTTTTGTTTTGCTTAAAGGAGAGATGGCCCTTACTGGAATGAGAATAAGAAGATGGCTCTTGATACAGATGCACGTTTTAGTCATGGTTCAGATTACAGTCGCCAGCAGAACAGGTTTAATGATTTTGATCACAGAGAACGGGGACGATATCCAGAAGGTTCTTCTGTTCCATCATCTTCCTTTGATAGGTAAGTTTAGATAACAAGCCAAGTATTTGCCTGCCAACATCTTTGTGAATTCTACTCTCAACTGTTCAAAATGGTGCTAAAGGCTTTATACAGTTAGGATGCAATAGAACTGCAGTGGTGTCCTGAAATTTCTTGTCTTCAGCACTGGCTGTTTACATCATGGAATCTAATCTGCTTTTCTCAGAGTACTTTATATTAGCTGCCTGGTGGTCTTTTTTGGGTGGCATTTTGAGAGAATTTTTGTGACAATTCCGGTTTCACATCTGGTCCTAAGTGGGTTCCAGCGGATTAGATCTGTCCTACTTGGCAACTTAAGAAGCAAAGCCAAAAGCAACTGATCTTAATGTGAGGGAAGAGTGATATTCATCAGGGTCTATGCAACTGTGTAGTAAATGCTGGTTATGGATCCAGCTTCATGTTTCATAGAGTCATAGAATGGTCTGGGTTGGAAGGGACCCCAAGGATCACAGAGCTCCAACCCCCCTGCCACAGGCGGGGCCACCAACCTCCAGGCCTGGATCTACACAAGGTTGCCCAGGGCCCCATCCAACCTGGCCTTGAACACTTCCAGGGACAGGGCATCCACTGCTTCTCTGGGCAGCCTGTTCCAGCCCCTCACCACTCTCTCTGTAAAAAACTTCCCCCCTAGTATCTAATCCTTTAACAACTCCAGTAACCGCTAGGACCACAGAACTGTAGCTTCTGGGCTACTACTTTTATGCTGCAGTGAACTAGAATTATGTTTGCTAGATGATTCGTAAAGGAACCTAGCATTCCCTCTGCTTAGTACCAGGCAAAATGGAGACCCTACAACTGCTTAAGTTACCCTGACCAAAATGGGAAAAGATAAATGCAGAAAGCTGTAAGAACTTGAGTGCAAAATTACAAGTGTAGAAATAAATATGTTGGGGTGGGAAAAATCTTGGAGATATATGCCATGCACAAAGTAATAAGCATGTAATATAAAGACTTTTGTACACTCTCCACGCGCGTACGTACACAGAGGAACGGGGAGATGGGAGACAAGCAAATGACTTCTTTCTTTAACAACTTAGGCGAGAACGTTTTGTAAATCAAGGTGAAGCAAAAAAGACTCGCCCAACAGCACGAAGAGAAGAGCCAGGGTTTGAGAGGTATCCCAAGAACTTCAGTGAGTCCAGAAGAAATGAACCACCACAGCCAAGAAGTGAACTTCGAGATACAGACAGACGAGAAGTGCGAGGAGACAGAGATGAAAGAAGAACAGTGATAATTCATGACAGACCTGAAATACCACATGGTCGACATCCCAGAGAGACTGGCTCAAATCCACCTAGGCAAACAAATTGGAAGAGCGAGGGAAGCATAAGTACAGACAAACGGGATGGCAGGTAAGCTGGCTAACCAACAAGCTAGTTAAACTCTACAAGAATCAGTACCTTATCCCATAGTATTAGATCCTCCAGAACCAATGTGTAAAGAGAGAACAGACCCTCTCTGAAAAGCTGGCAAAGTTGTTTTCCAAAAGCATTAGAGAGAAATTGTGTGTGGGCTGTCACATACGCTAAACTTCATCTGCAGACTTGATGCTGACCTCCAGCAGCCTATTCTTAATCACACAGCAACATATAGTAAGGAGGCTTTTGTACACGAATGCAGATCTAAACAAATAGCACGTAAGCTCTAATTAGCCACGCAGATTGCAAATACTGCTTGTAAGAAACTAACTGCAAGTTGCTAGGAACCTGTAAAACAAAAAGGAATCTTTGAAGTCTTGCATGTGCTGTGATTTGGTACCAGTTCTATTGTACTGAAACCAAAATTTTGATAAAAGCAATTTTTACAGAGGTGAGAGGCCAGATCGATCGGGGAGAGAAGTGTCTGGACACGCGAGAGGTGCACCCCCTGGCAGCCGTAGCAGTGCTTCCGGGTATGGAAGCAGGGAAGGAGACCGAGGTGTGATGGGGGAAAGAGGCGGAGGACAAGTGAGTTTTCTTCGTGTGTGTGTGTGTGTGTGTGCATATGAGAGAGAGACTGGAAAATGCAAAATCACACTAAGGAAATGACCATAGAGCATCATGTAAATTGTTAGCAAGGATTCTGCCAATTTTTAAGTTATTTTAAAAGGTTATTTTGTTGGGTTTTTTAAGCCAAGAAATTGCAGACAAGATACCCAGTTCTTCTTGAGTCTGGCACCTGTTGGCTAGAGTGGAACAATGCCTGAATGTGTTGCTGATCAGGCTTTTCAGAGTGGTTTTTGTTTTCAGGGTCTTAAACTTATGCTGCCTGCTACTTCTTGTGCGGTTTGTCATTGCTACCTGTAACGTGCTATTGAGAGAAAAAACTTGTGTAAGACTTGTCTTTACAGACTAAATGCTCCATGATGCTAGATCTGAAGCACGTTAAGAAAAGTATTCCTGTAGCTGTATGGAACGTGCTTGTCTGTAATCTAGGAGATCAGGGCAGAACTGGGAGCAAACTATGAGTTCACGAACTTCAGTTCCTGCATAGCCACACCAGTCACTGCAGACTAGTTTCTGTTTGTTATCTAGAGTTAGTTTTAACAGGACTCTTGTAAGCATGGGTTAACTGCCTGTGGATGAAATCGTAAGAGACCTTCATGTATTGTACACATAAGCTGTAAGCTTAACTTTCTTGAAAAGCTCATTTCCTGTTGACAACGTATCTTGCATTCTGAAAATGACACTTGCTGTCTTACCAGCACTACAATGAGGACAGACATGTTGTTGAACGCCATAGTCGTGAAACTGGACCAAGGAAAGAATGGCACGGGCCTAGTTCTCAAGGAAGCGGCTATCACGACACAAGGAGGATGGGAGACGGTCGTGGAGGAGGCGGCATGATGTCTCCACACACAAGGTACAAAAACTACTCCTTCCTCTCACTTCCCCTCTGAGCTGTTAAAGCGTAGTTATGTTTAGGAAGTGTCAGAGTCTCGGTGTGAGCAGCATTACTTTCTGTGGGCGGGGTACTGCTGCACATGATGCAAACCACCTCCCACGGCAGCACGTGGCTCCACGGTGCTTGTATTGCTAGTGGCAGCGTTGTTCAGCCACGCAGAAGCCAGTGACTTCTTGCAAAGTCTCTTCTAGTCTCTCTGGAGATTCACAATATAACACTTAAATGGTATGAGAGGTAATAATGTTCTTACCTGTAGACTGAGAGTTTAGATACTTACCTAATTTTAACGCTTTTTCCAAACCTTTGTTTCCAGTAACTCTTCACCAATTAATAGAGTTGTACAGATCACAGGGAATTCCATGCAGAGGGGAAGTGGCTCAGGATTTAAGCCATTTAAAGGTGGACCTCCACGAAGATTCTAAGATCTACAGCTGCTTGGTTTCAAGATAACTTATTGAAATCTCTTGTAAACTTTCTCTGATTAAAAACAGGAAATCTTGTCTGGAAGTCCTGGTTAAATTTTTTTAATTTAACATAATTACTTTCCTCTCAATTTTGGAGGCATTTTAATAGTTACGTTGTAATTTTGGATAGTTTTTGTGTATCTTTGATAAGCATTTTCCCTGAGGCACTAGAGCTGTGTAAAAACAAATTGGAACCAAAATATTTGTTAATCCTGTATAAAAGAATAGTTTGCAGCTGTGTGCTAGTAGTTTGATTTACCAACATTAGCTCTGTGGTGTCATGCTTTAAAGTTAGCGACCTCTCACACCATACACAACTCTAACCTCCATTTTGAAGGTTGTCCAGGCTCTTCTCTCTGCTTTCTGATTTGTAGAGAAATAAGATTGTTCTTTCATTACTGGGTATTATGTAACCTATTTTTGCAGAAGGTACTGTTACATTGAGTGCATTTATGTGTATTCTTGCAAATGTATTCTTTTGAAATAAACCTTCATATTCTGTATAGCTTCTAGTAAGTCTTTGAAACAGTCTGTGGGGAAAGGAGGATGGAATTAAACAGGCATGTTGGGTGCTGCTGGCTTCCAACCACATCTCTTGTCACTGCCTCCCTTACTGTTACCCAGCTGACAATTCAGAAGCCCCGTTGGTAGCACAGGAAGGACCAGTACTGACAGATACAGGAGCGCTCATGGGAGACAGAAAGGAAGAAGTTCAGTTTGCCAGAGCCTTGCTGTGCATCTTACTTTAAGCCAGACTATCCTACCTGAGCTTTGCTTACGGTGCATGGGGCAGCCTTGTTCAGGTACACCTACAATACATGCTAAATAAGTGCTTCCCCTACGAAAAAGGGGTAGGGACTAACAGAAACATGAAAGCTTATCATCTTTAAAGACAACATGAAATGTTGCCTCTAGTGAACAGGTCTACATGCACATTCTAACTGATCAAGGTAGAACATAGTCTGACTGGTTTTGGCTTAATTAAACAAAAATGTGATTATGCATATATGTAGATATTGAACTTAAATTACAATATTGACACAATCAGTGATAAGGGGGGAGAAAGTCTCAATGAAACCAAACTGCCAAAAACTACTTGGCTCAACAGAAGTCTGTCCTTTTCCAGAGCAAGGTGGTGGTCTCTTTAGCATTAGGACTTCATTCAACCTTTATTATTAGAAAATAACTTAAATACCTAAATGAAATTTTTATTTTGCTTAATTAAATTTATTTACATACAATGGATTTCAGAAAACTGTTAACCAAAATAAATCTCAGTAAAGATCTGAAACTACAGAGAAGCTGATAACTAGAGATACTTTAAAAAAGGTAACAGAATTGAACAGGTTTTTTTGTGGTACACAAACAAAAAAGGGTGTTCAGATACAGAACTGGATTTCTCTGAAAATTAAGTGTTCAAAATTACTTTAACAATTTACAAGGAAAGTATTGTTTCCTTATAGTCTTTAAAAACACATTAATACAATATAAACAGTTAAGGCTTTTGAAATGAAAAACATTCAGTAGTTGAACTTGTAGATGCCATTACAATGTTGGATAATGGTGTAACATCACGATGCAAAAGCTTTCAGTCATTCATTGGTACAAGCAATACTGCATGACCAGATTTAACCATGTCATGCACTTTTCAAATACCACTTTTTAAATTTAAACTTCTCCCCTCTCTTGGTAAGTCTACAGTAGCTTGCATTAGCTTCTATTTTGGCATTTTCTTTTAAAACTAGATTTAGAGATTGAGGTAAACATGGTGATGAACAGGTTCACAAATGGATTGCTGATTTAACATGGCAGTTGCACCATTTGGGTGGGTCTAAGCATGGCCTCTTGAAGACATCACTAATGAAGTCTTAGGAAAGTGAAGAAATAATTTAATAGTAAAATGCCCCAGTCAAGACACTCAGTGTGGTGACAAGTTCTCTGACTTAACACTGGAGAACTAGGGGCAAGTTCTGCAGGAGTCAGTGTGGTATGGTTCCTCTGCACTTTCTTTAATAAGCTCATGTGTGCATGTAAAAGGTCACTCAAAAGCTGTACAAGTAATAGCTCTGCCTCTGTTCACTAGATAAAATGATAATCAAGTTAGTTATGAAAACTTATATTACAGCTTTCAGTGAAAGTTCTTATCTGAGTGATAAACCAAACCTCTGGCATGGAACATCAGAGCTTTGTCAGGTCGGTTAGTGTAGGGAGCTGACAGCATTTTCACTGCCTTGTAGAGGAAGTAACAAAAGGCAGTCGCAGCCTCTGCCTGTAAGGATACAGACCATTCATACATTCTTTATCTCTGAGCCAGGATACTCCCCATACTTTAAGTACCACTATCTTTCCCTTTTCCTTTTTTTACTGCAACTATGTGCACTGTAAAAATACAGAGAAAACACCCACTCACCAGTGACAATTCAGCTAACAGAATCCAATGCAACCTGGGGGGGAAGCATTAACTGCTTTCTTTTTGCAAATACAAACTCCATCAAAACTAGCCTCCTGCTTATTTAGTGACTGTGCTGTCATGGTGGGAGCAGCCCTACTCTTGAACATAACCTAACAGCACAAGTGACTTCAGGAGTTACCAAACTACAGGTGAAGTAACACTTGCTGTGTCAGATTTGTCTCTTGACACCAGCATACCCGTGGTCACTTTTCACAACCAGGTTTGCTGTCTCTCCACAGTGGTCTTGAAGACCACCAGCCACTATGCTTTTCCAAGCAAAACAAGGAATTTTATTCCCACAGCAATAATCTTTCCCTAGAGTAAATACAACTCAGTCATAAAGGGCTGCAATTGGCCAGAACACACACACTGTTACTTACCTCACACAGAACCTGCCTGAAAATTTTCAATCTGAGGGATTTCACTAAAACTCAATTGTAAACAAAACTGGTCAGCAATATAAACTTGCTCCTTGTGGCTCTGGTGAAGCTGCAATAATAAAATCCCTAAAATTCAGACACCAGTTGATGCCCTGACACCAAAATACTGAAGAGAAAATAAAGTTCCATTGGATGAATAGGTAATATGCTAAAAAGTTAGAAAATCTGAAGAGAACCATTAAATTTGAAACTGAGCTTGCTTTTTTTCTTTAAAAATACGCAAGATATTATTAACCCCTGCTTTCCTCTTTAAAAAGTTGGAAAATAGATTAAGCTTTCTTACTTAGTCTGAGATTTTTCAAGAGAGTAGTGTTGGTCATCAGCTTCCTCTGCACCCTTTGGAAATTCCAGCTACAGCTGGAAGTAGGGGCTTTTATTTCAGTTGTTTCACCCAGCACTCTGCTTGCAGAGCCAGTGTTGGTAATAAACTCTGGAAAAGAAATTAATAAATTATGAGACTGAAATGTCATATTGCTCCCCTTGGCTGTATCTGGTAGGACAGTTGGATATTGGGATAGGGAGACATTCAATAAAAATGTAGGACAAGTGTTAAGTAGTACAGTACTGTCACTAGGGTTGAAGAAGGCCCTAAGATGCTTTCAGCCACCACTAATAACTGGCACTATAAGGCAGCCCTGACCTGTTAGCTAAAGCAGTTCACAAGAAGCCATAGTAAAAAACCCCAAAACATTGCATTACTTTGTTTAGAAATGCTTCTTGTCCTGGTATTTATCAAATCCTTCCAGTGAGGTTCCTACAGCATAGGCTTGCTACTCATGAAGCAGTTTGCCAGCACTAAAAAGGGACCACAAGCACATACAGCTGCATACAACCTTCTTTTACAAAATCAGATGTTAAGGTGGTGGTGTTTCAAACACTGTGTTCCATAGAGATGTACTATGGGACAGGAAGGACATTGTGTCAATCATTACAGTTCTTAAGATGCATTTATGCCTTTTTTAGTTCCCCAAGACTGAAGATGACAGATTTACAAAGAGTATTTCAAGAGTTTCAAACCTTTTAAGAAAGCAGTCAGCTCATGTTCTGTAAGTGCATATACAGCATGGGCAGAAAGAATGGCCCTGGCTTGATTACAGCTGGCACACATGGTAAACTTACACAGACTTAATGACAGGAAGCACTTGGAATTCATCTGTGACATGGAGATGGCCAGACCCTCACGGCCTCCGCATTAAAGCTGTTGGCATAAGCTAGATGGAGGTGGCACGGTCATGTCTAGTTAAACTGCGCTCTGTCCTCGTGGGCTACGTGCCTTAGCCGTAGAGGAAGAGGGGCACCAAAGCTGGCGAACTCAGCTGGTCTTGGAAGACTCCTGCCTGTTGTGTATTCATGGAGATGCAATGTCTAACAGCACTATCACTTCCTCTATCTGATTCTGTAATTCCCATTACATCTTATAACTTGCCCTTGCTAAAAAGGATGTTTCAGTGACTTTTTATTTAGATTTTTCCTACAGCTCTTGTATTCCAAAGCATCAGAGTTCTGTGTAAATACTCATTTCATCAGCATTACTTCTGTCTGAAGGCAGCAGTAACAGGACCCAAATGCTCCGCAGGGTTTACTCGATTACAAGCGTAAGGATGAACTCCTCAGCTGCAGACCAGCCCCCTTGAGCAAGCCCTAGGAAGGAGCACTCAGTGCAAGCATTAATGACTAGCTATTGCCAGCTCCTACAAAGGGGAAGTTGTCTGTTCTCATCGTGTTGTTTTGGACTACCCCAAAACATGACAAAACCCAAGGCGGAACTTATTACTCAACCAATTTCAGTTTACTGACACACCAGTGTTTTGTCTAGCTGCAATTTTGGCTCTTTCCTTGGTGTGTGCCACTGAACCACAACAAAAATCAACAGGTTTCAGACAACAATACCAGTTAGCCCAGCTTCTTCTGAAACACGTTTAGAAGGAATGTAAAAGTGCTAAGCTATGTTAGGTGAAACCTTCAAGACTGCTTAGTTAGCATCATCTTCACTGGGAAAAGTTACAGCTGAAGTCTTGGAAGTCTGCAAGTTTTACTGATAGCTTCAACAAGAGAAGAGAACATGAACTTCAAGCTGAGAGAAAGTACCTCATTGCTTCATCCAGCTCTGTGATAGAGGATCTGAGTTGGTATGAGCTAAAGGCATTGTCTGCATGAGACACTCGTAGATGACTTCCCGTGTTTATGAGTTTCACAACAGTTATCACCTAAGCTGGACAGGACCTAAATGGAAGCTGGGTCAGCACTAAAGGGCAGGTCTCAAGAACATAATTAAAGAAATAGAAAACTTCCATGGCTTTGTGTCCCTGCCCACCTCCAAGATCTGTTGACATGTGGCTACATCAGTCAATCATATTTCACTCACATTTGGCCCCAGCAAGACTGTTACCCACAGCACCAGGGTCTGCTTCCTTAAACACATCACTCAACTAGTGATGAAAGCACTCACAGTGCCTTACTTTGTTTCATCAGATTACATTTAGAGAAACACTTGCCTTTACTTTCATCATATTGCTACAATAAGTTTTATAGTAATTTCTGGCACTGAAACCCTGAATTGTTCTCTACAGACTTCCCAAACGTAGCAACATTTTGTTGACGGTTTTTCTCTGGTGCAGAGGTAAACATGGCATCTTGCCTTCTGAGGATTATTAACTATCTAGTTAAGTTCTTAACCTCCAAGAACAAGGAATTGCTCGTTTCAACACAGGAAGCTTCTTCAGGAGCACAAGTCATCCTAGAAACCAGAAGAGGAACTGTGAAGGCAGAAAGGATCTCTCAGGTTGCAGCAAGTTCTGTAGAGCCAACTCTGCAGGTAAAAAGCACTGGCATAATGACCAAAACCAAACAGCTGACATATTAAAGGGGCAGGGCAGCTAGTCTTGACCTAGAAGCATTAGAGGAGTGAAGAACAGCACGTACAGGGACAGAGACAGCCAACCCACTAGGAGATAAGCATACCGGTCAGAACCTGGGTGAGATTTGGGCACTGCATGCTGTGGTACAGCTATTTATGTCTAAATCCATGCCTAACAGCAAAATTAAGGACAAGTTCCTAAACAATCTTCAGAGATGGTATAGGGACTTCAACACTCCAGCCTGTCTTTCCTCCTCAGCATTTCCTACAGCACTTCTTCCCCATCAGAGCAGATGACAGTTGAGCTTAAAGAGGTTACTTCACTACCGGACCGCTGTAAGAACAAGCTGTGAACAAGGAGCTATATGGAAACACTATGAAATTACCAGCAGACAGAATCATGTAAACCATTTTGTACAAAAGTGTCTTCTGTACTGCCAAACCTTCCTACTCAAAAGGGCACTTGTAACAGTGGATTGCTAGTTACACTGAACTGCACTCAATCCCAGGATAGAATGTTAAGTTCTTGCCTATCACTGGACTATACGGACATTTCTCGGTGTCAGATTTTTCTTGCTACCAAGGTCTTGATACCCTGGCATAGATGGGGCAGGTGTGAGCATTATATTGCAACCAAAACCAAGCTTGTTATTTTTGCTTTGCTCTAGTACGCTTTCTAATGGGGATACTGCATCAATTCCCCAGGTGTTCAAGGTTACAACCTTAAGAGTCTTTTATAAAAAATACAGTTCTTAAATACAACATACTGAATTAAGGTTGTACTTCCTATGAACTTCAGCAACTATGAAAAACACCCTTATGTTAAGTAGGCCCATGTAAGCAATGAGCTAGCTTTGGGTTAGACACCTACTGTAGCAGGAAAGAAGAAAGGTTCCATTAAAAGAACATCAGCTTCACCTTTTCCTTGCGTGTTTCCTGCTGAATACACCAAAAGATTCCATTTCAAGAACTCAAATTGCCTTTTATTACATACTGGAAAATGTTCTCAAGAACTTGTATACACAAGTTTGAAGAAACATTTGACAATAATGTGAAATATCAAATGAGGGCAGAGACTGAATGGCAATGGATGCAAGTGTACAGAGAAGAGCGTACGCGTCACTTCACTTGTGTGCCTGTGACCCATGGAGCAGCTCTGGAAAGACACCTGGACACACACTTTATTGGATTAGCTTGGTGGCTAGCTACAAGAGAGATTTTTTGCATTGTGTTTGAAATTTTCATCCTCTGGTGGTACAACCTTCCTTTGGATCTGCTTTGTTTGGTCTCAGATGCCCCATGAGTGTCACAAGGGAAGTGGTCTGTTTGAGCAGTCACAAAGTGCCTTTTAGAAGAACATTCACCACTATGGCAGTGCTCAGGCTGTTGCTCATTTTAAGAATACTTGTATTTATCCTTTTCTATTTCACAACTACAATGCAACAACAAAAATTCCATGATTCTGCTTTCTGTGCTAGCTTTATATCTAGTGGAAAACAAGTTCTACTCTATTTTTTCTGGACAGTTTCATATATATTATGTAGGTATATATGGAGCATGTGCATGCTAAATTGTAAAATCAGATTTAAAGTATAAATCTGCACCTTTCCACCAGACATGAGCTTCAAAAGAGGCAAATGAAGTAAACAGGAGTAGGTACCATTTTTCTGGTACTCCATGAATATTTTGTAATACTGTTTTCCAAGCTCACTATTACAGATAAAAGCAATTCTGTTCAGTTTTTTGGATCATCAGATACTGTCATAGATACCCACTGTGACACAGTTGCTTTTGGAATGGTTACTCACAGTAAGGTATAAATTAAGCTTCCAGATGCGTTTCATTTCAGATATTAACAGGCTCATCTGCCTATAACTTTGGCCACTAACAAGCTTAATTTGTGCAGAACAATGCCCTAGATTTCAGGAATTCTTTACCTTTTATCCAAAGCTTCAAGACCTGTAAAGAGAAAAGGGTATTAACAGCAAACTGTTTGAAGAGCATTCCTGCCAGCTCAAGTTGAAACCCTTTATTCCTTTATCAAAAGGGAAATGGAATTATCTGGGAGTTCAGACTTCATGATGAGCACTGACATTTAACACTCCTTCCTTTGTGACCAAATGACAACAGTGCCATAACTACTGTGTATTAGGTTTCAGACACGTCTGTCAAACTGGAAACATGATGTGAATTCTTCTTATACAAGCAAGTATCTTCAGCAAAGAGACAGACTCAGTAGCCACAGTACCTGCTGCTCCAGCTACATTTGGTCAGAAAGGAATCTTAAGTGGCAATACTGTCACTGAAAATAAGAAGATAACAAACACTTAGCTCGACATATTTATTTTTCAAGCTCAATAAATAAATGTAAATACACAAATTTGGAAAAAATCTTAGTAACAGAATGTTTTTAAACAACATTCTGGCTTAAAGTCTTTGTTATTGACACTATTGGCATGTTTTCTGATCTGCTTAAAGTAGGTAAGTCATTATGTTGGTGATCCTCCATCGCACTAATTTGTTTGAAGAAGTTAGGCTGCTGCAAAGGAAAGAGATGTCAACCTTTGCTGTGACATAGGAAATTATCTGAACTGCACACATTAAATATTAAAATTACTTTTCTGGGCATGACTTTTCTACAGAGTAGGGAAACTTTTAGAGTTGCAGTTTGCATATTTCAGACCCTCCTATCATTCATTACTTCATTATTATAAAAGGGAAACTGTAAGAGAAGTGGAAAGAAAAAAAAAAAAGGCATGGAAGAAAAGAAACTGGCCCTCTAGTTATTCCTTTATCCATCTCAGGTTCATTCTAGGCTTGTAACAGATTTATGTGGTGATGATAGCTTCCCATCACTGCAGCAAGCCTGCTTGAAATAATTTTAAAACAGCTTTTTACTAGTGAATTTGTCTTTAGAAACCCTCTCACTTACAGACATTCTCCAAACACCTGAAACCAGGAATGGCAGGTTCCACCTGGCTGCAGTAGCTTTCCTGGGTTGCTGTATACTAATGCACTTACCCAGGCTGAGAGCGTGAACACGTAACTTGTCCAGGAGAAGCAGCCTTTTTCAAAAGTATCTACAAATTGCTAAATAGAAATTTTTATCAAAAAGGTTCAGCAAGAAGGTAATTGTTATTGGTGTAATGGAAGTGGAGGAAGATCTGTGGTTCCCTCAAAAGTCAGCAAGTATTGTGTTTCTGTATTCTATAAATACTACAAGACACAACATGTTTATTTGGTTCCCATAAATTAGAAAAATCTGGTTTCCAAAAAGTCTAAATTAGTGATTTATAAAACAAAATCTTACACCTAGCCACCTTCCCAAGCAATCTCAGAGAGCAGCCTAGCCTCTCTCCCCCTCCAGAAGTGTGCTTTTTAAGGATACATGATTTATAAAAACAAAAAAGAAAGTGTGTTTGTAACTACAGTACACTTGCTTAAATAGACAAGTGGACACGTTAACGTCATGTTAAAGTTCAAGGTACTTCTGGAAAAAAGGCAGATAGTTAGTTATTTTAACTCTGCATTCTTACATAGAATAATGATTATTATAGACCTTAGTTCCCTCTCACCATTCACCTAGCATATGGAGAGGTCAATAAATAAGAACTTATCTGGTCCAGTTTACCTACAAGAGAAAAAAATACTAAAAGAAAAAAAGAAGTTACCTATAAAATGACTTGTTTAACCCTGATCACATCTGAGTTGCCATACCCAGTTTGTAACTGCAAGAGAAGCAAACGATACTCATCGCGCTGGCCGAGCAGCGCCCCGTGTCCTGCGGCAATGCTCCCTGCGCTGCCCCTCGGGTCACGGATCCGCCCGCGGGGCGAGGGTGGCAGTGGCGCAGTATGAACCGCGCTTCCGGGAACCCAACATACCAGATCCAGAAGCAAAAGACATCTGGACACATTGAGGAGGCAGCGCCCAGCTGTTACTTGGGCTCCTATATCCTGAGGGCTATGCCCAGCCTCAGGTAGCTTCATACTATGTGACACAGAACTCTTGTGATAGTAGTGTACAGACTTTGGGAGAAAGTCTCACAGAAAACAAATCACCTCCTCTGTTTAGAGTAGAAGTTAAAATAGCTTACTAACTGACGTAATGAGTGATGGATGTCACTAGGACACAAAACTTGCCATGATTTGTGTGTTCAGCTACAAGGTGCAGTATTTCTTATGACTAACTCAAAGCACAGCCGCATCCAACTGTGATTTGGAACTCCCATCTTGAGCAGCACGCACTGTGACTTTGAAGAAAGTCTGTATGATTGTAACAAAGTCACCCATCCTCTCTTGAAACGTGAACAAAATCCACGGGGTAATCAGGCACAGGCGGCGTGTAACGGGTTTGTCTTCCGTTTGACTCCTTGTTTTTGCTTCTGAGGACATGCACTTGGCTCCAGACTAAATCCATTTTCTATTACAAGAGAACACAGCTGTTCTTCTCTTTTTCTTTCTCTTTCTCTCGAGGCTCTTTACGTTTGCGTTCATTACTCCCACTCCCAGATTGTCTTCCACTTGCTGGAGAAGCAGCACCTTGCACCTGCTATGCAGGAAAAGATACAATCTTGAATAGGCCAACCATGACTGCAGATGCAGGCTGAAGGGTTACAAACAGAAGTTTCACTTTTATGCAAAAGGCAGAACTGAGGTAGTCTTTCTGCATAAATACACCAGAATTCCCACACAACCACTCATTTCTAAAAGACTAACAGCTGAAAATGTATTTCAAGTCCTTTGTATCCCTTCTATTGTGTCCACATATTTTAGAAGAGGGGTGGCAGCAGGGACAGGGAGGGGATTGTTCCTCTTTGCTCTGCCCTCCTGAGACCCCAGCTGGACTCCTGTGTCCAGAGCTGGGGCCCCCAATACAAGAAAGATGTGGAACTGTTGGAGAGGGGTCAGAGGAGCCATGAGGATGATCAGAGGGCTGGAGCACCTGCCCTACAAAGAGAGGCTGAGGGAGCTGGGCTGGTTCAGCCTGGAGAAGAGAAGGCTGCGGGAGGACCTCATTGCAGCCTGCCAGTCCCTGAAGGGAGCTTAGAAGCAGGAGGGGAACGAACTTTTTAGAAGGGTAGACAATGGCAGGACAAGGGGGAATGGATTAAAACTAAAGGAAGGAAGGTTTAGATTAGATATTAGGGGGAAGCTTTTTACAGAGAGAGTGGTGAGGTGCTGGAACAGGCTGCCCAGAGAAGTAGTGGATGCCCCGTCCCTGGAAGTGTTCCAGGCCAGGTTGGATGGGGCCCTGGGCAACCTTGTGTAGCTCCAGGCCTGGAGGTTGGTGGCCCTGCCTGTGGCAGGGGGGTTGGAGCTCTATGATCCTTGGGGTCCCTTCCAACCCAGACCATTCTATGATCAGTTGTTTCAATAATAAAATTTGTTTTCAAAGATGTTCTGGCACTTCTTTATGACTGTACTTCAATTTTTGCCTGGTTTGTTTTATAAAACCATAACCCACATTTTAGAAGCTGCAGAGTGAAGGTGTTGGCTTTGACAGCGAGATACAGAGAAGCAGCAGCTTTCTGTGACCAGAAACTAATGGAGAGCTTGGCAAGGGGGTCAGAATACAAAGGCAAGGTAAGATGGTTAATTTATCATTTGTTCCAGCTGTTCTGACCTTTGTCTTAGGAGTAGCTACTGATGATTCTATTACAGCAGTGATCAACACAACTTTTAGTTGTCACAATTTGCGTTTGGTGCTTAAGAAGCACATCTGTTACTTGTTCTGAATTGCTTCAGGCATCAAAGATCTGGTCTTCATGCATGTTACTTTTTACATATTTGTAAATAAAAGGAATTCTAGAAGTCTCCAGCTGTTAAGCACTCTCTGAACAGCAGCTTAAATACTGCCTCTTGCACACAACATTCAGTTACATGGCAGTTTCCTATATGCACGTGCATGAATCACTATTTCCAAGCATTCTGAATGTAGCTGCTTATGGGGATGGGACAAAAGTTTAGTGGGAGAAACTGCCAATTTCCTCATTTGACACAGGACTAAGTGGATTCACATGACAGCATAGACACACACACCCCCCCCAGATGTCAAACAACAAACTTCTGCAAGGCAAAGGTAAAACTTCTGACTACTTACAAAAATTTCTTATGTGAAGGCTATTTTGCAAATGATTTAAACTATTAGTCAATACAATCTTTGTAACCTCAGGCCTGCTCTACAGTATTTTAGTGGCAGCAGCTGCTGTACCTCTGTGCATACACCAACAATTGCAGCTTGTTTCTTCAGATTCCCATATTCATCTCACCACTTTCTGGTATAGAATGTAAACATCAGCCTTACCAGTCTGAAACCTTTCCAGGCACAGATGTGTCTGTATAACTTCATATGCTCTAAAAAGCATGATCATACTCTACAATAATGCCTTCTTACCTGGACCTGAACAGCTGCTTGTTCTTGTTCCTGATAGTACTGAGAAGCTCTCCTGTCCTCCTCTTCCTGGAGCTTCTTTGCTAGCTCTAGATCACTGATTCCTTCTGGGATCTGTTCCCAATTAATCTCTTGATTTTGCTGCTCTTGTTGCAGAGACAATGCCATCAGGTAATCCTAAACAGGAAACTTGTTTATTAGTGCTCCTTGGCATAGTAACGTGCCAGGCCGTATCAAGTGCCTTTTTCAGCGTGTGCAGCTGCACCGTGCCTCCCCTTCTCCCCAGCCTCCTCTTCAAATACATCTACCTCATGGCAAACAGGGACTTGTTTCAGAACCTGTTCATAACCTGAACTGCAGAAGGGCTGAAAAGAGCTACTGTACACTTCTCCTTTCACAGTGCTTATGTTGCAGCATACAAGCCACAGAAGAGAATTAAAAATAATTGCTACCAGGTTTTGCTTCCAGTACCTGTGCCAGCCTATGCCAGTTCTAGGGATAATGACAATTTTGAAGCTGTCTTTGTAATTTGCTATTTCCAAGTAACTTCTAATCTATGTCTGATGGAATATCTGTCCCACTCTACTAAGCAGTGTGGAGAGGACATCAATAAGGAACATTTAACTCCCAAGCAGGAGAGAAAATAATCAAAAGGTAGTTTTGGATGTACTCAAGCAGACAGCAACTCAAGATACTACTAGCCCTGTTATCTCTGCCAGACTCTATTCTACAAGAGAGAGATACAGAGCTTTATTAAAAAGCATCTGCTTAGTCATTCTCCCCCAATATTTAAAAACATGAATTTTTATTATCATCAACTTATTTTGCTCACTCAGAATGTAGTATTTCTAAGGAGCCTGGCTGGGACTTACTTGTACCATGCACATCTCAGACGTGGCTTCTGGGCACTATTACACATAGTTACAAGTCAGCAGCCTCATGCAATCTGCCATGGCTTTTGTCTTACATTCAGGAGAAGGCATCAGAAAGCAAAGTTCAGTTATGACAGTATTAATGAGCTGAAATAATTTGTTATGGGGGAGAAGTTTCACAGTGCTCTTTCTGCTTCCATGTACAAGGCAGATGTGATGTTTCACCTAAGTTATTTGCAGAAGTGGACTCAGATTAAAAATCAGATCTTAGTCCTCCTCTCCTGAACTCATGCTAGTACTTTAAAGAATTTATTTTACAGTCCTGTGAGTACACATACAAACACATCTGTGAACTCACAGGACTGTTCATACACATATAGCAGCTACTAGGTAGTTTTAGTTCATATATAGTCACAAGGCAAACAGAAGAATACAAGACAGAAATCCAGTACTTGATCTATTTGATCCTGCTGCCCTCTGTAGACAGTTTCAGGGTCTGATGGAGGCCGTAGGTGGAATTCAGAGTCACAGAAATTTCCATCACCATCCACATTGTGTAAGCTTTCCCAGACAACCTTCTCTTCTGTAAGAAAACCCTGGTCTGTCACCAGCAGGTAAAGCTGACCCTATGCAGAAGAAGAAAGAGAACCTGTAAAACTAAAAAAAGGTTTTTTTACAGTCTGATGTGTTAGCTAATAATTTCTGCTAATTGTAACTGTTGCATTCTGGAAAAAAAAATTGGGGTTTTTTTAATCAAGTTTAAAATTTAACTCAATCAGTATATGGCATTAAACCAGCAGACACTTGTAATCATTGCTAAATTAACCAAGCTTAATCTGTGTTCCACACTGCAATTTTTCATTATTGAAGTTCATATTGACTAAAAATTAATTCAAAAAATTAACAGATACCTTGGTAACTCCTTGGAAGTACATTTAAGAAATATATCTCAAGACTGGCAATGTAAATTTTAAGTCCCAGGATAAGTCACATTAAATTCCAAAGGCACAATCTGGAGACAAAGGGGATCTTTCCAAATAAGGCATTGCCTCAGAACAACTCCATCTCAGACATCACCACTTGTAATGAGTTCTGATAGAATCTGAGGTTAATGTCAATTGAAAAAAAATAAATGTTAAGATTCTTGCTATCAGTTGTCACCAGTAACTGCTTCTGCTAGATTTTACTCTTTTCACAGTTCCACAAAGTCAATTTCAAACTCAGAAATTATAAAATGGGCTGGTCTTGGAGTGAAGGAGACAGGACTAACATGTCAGAAGCCAAGGTACAGGAAGGAGGAAATGTGAGCATAGGTTTAAAGAATGGGAAAACAGCTGAAATCAAAGGGAAATTGTGAAACTGGGTCTTGAGTAAAAGGAGATGTTGCTGCATGTGAGGGACAGCAACAGAACACAGTAAACCACGTTTAAATTTCAATTTAAATGAGTTTTAATCTTACCCTACCCTTTTTATAAGGTGTTCAGTATTCTACTCCGAAGCAAGAATGTTCTTACTGACCATACAGCACATTAAGGCTGAAGCTGCCATTAATATTACTGAATAGATCAGACTGAGATATTCAATGCAAAACTCATTGCAGCTTCAGCTGTAAAGATCAAAGCAGTTTATTGTGACATCCACAGAACTTTGTTGTTTTTATTACAGCAGCACTCAAAGGGTTCTCAGCAGCAGTTCCTGTTCTAACGACTTCACAGGCTGGACAGGCCAAAAATGAGAATATGACCTGCATTCAACAAGTACAGAACTAGCTCACTGATACTTCAAGTCATTAAAAGACCATTTCTAAGAGATGCTGAAATTAAAACCAGATCTCCTTAATCCTCCTAAGTTTACAGCCATCCCTTCTGTGGTTGGTAGGTCATACGACATCCAAAAACACTCTTTGAAGATTCACATGCATTGATTATTTTGATATTACCCAATACAACAAGATACACAAAAAAGGCCAAACAGAACAGATAAAAACCCACACATGACACTACTATACATTTGAGCTCTGAGATGGCAGCTACCCAGCATGGCTGGGCTAACCAACATAAATACAGCTGTCAGCAACAAGTGATCACATAACATAATCTAAGGAATCATCTTTCCCTTAGAAACCTACTTAAAAACTGAATGCTACTTCTGATGCTTAAAAAAAACACACCCAAAGAACATAATTTCACATTTCCAATTTGCACAGAATACCTATTTCACAGCATCTTATAGGTAAGGGGGTTTTTTAATGTAAAAAAAAAAAAGTACCACAGAATCTTTAAGTGAAGTGTATTTGAACCTTTTAAGCTTTATTTTGACCAGTACATTGATTCAAACAAAATGTCAAGGTTTAAATGGATGGCATAACAGAGGAGATTTTAAACAGCTCAAACAGTATAACTGAATACCAAAATAGGAGAATGTTAACACCTTCATAATCTCCCAACTCTTCTAAGATGAATTTTTCACACAGTGATATTGAAGTGTATCACTACCTTTATGGGTTTAGAATCTAGTATCTGTCATTCTAAAATATTTAAAAGCTGAAGATTTGTTTGAAATAGAAGACTGCTTCAAAGTTAAATAAAAAATAATATTCTTGTTTTAAAGACTCCCTCAGTTGAACTGTACCTGAACACCGATTTTTAAAGTGTCACCTTAAATGAAATAAACCCCAACCCAACCCATTTTCATACAGCTCCCTGCTGAAAGGCCACAAACTGCATTATGCCACATTACCAAAACAATACCATTCCAATTCCAATTGCACACTTTAAAAGCATGCTGCTTCCCTTGAACAAAGCCTAGTAAACAAACAGGAGTACTCCCCTAGTGCTTGTGAAGTCACCGAGTTCCTTTTCACTCTATTGGAATGCAAGAGGAATGGGAAAGCACAGAGCAGAGCAGGAAGTGCAGAGCTAAAGTCATTTTCTCCTTTTGTTTTTTTATCGAGTTCTCTGATCTCTATTTCATATTGGTATAATTTAATGGAATTCCTTAAAAAAACCAAGCCCAAAACAGATCCCCAAGGACCCTCAAAATATTTCAAACACTCATGCAACTTCTAGTAATAAGTGGACAACTTTTCATTTCCAGTTTAAACACAGAGGAGCCAGCTCTTTGCAGCAGCTACTCATCTCCACCCAACATCCATCTTCCTAGAGCTCCAATGGTTTTGTTCCTTCTACTCACAAGAAGCAGCACTACCTACCAACTAGCTTTATAAGCACTGCTGTATAATGTCATACATGTCTTCCCAATCCCAAAGGCTCACAGGCCAACTTCACTGGCACACCCAAATTCCAGGAGGGGGATTGGTGATATGAGACAATCTAGCATATGACCTTCACGCTGCCTCTAAATTTGAGCTGCACTAAGTAACCACATGCCCGGTGTCAGGAACCAGCCACCAGCACTCACCAGATCATGAGATCAGTCCAGCTGCTAAGAGACAGTGATATATAGCCAATATAACGCCGGGGTTTCTGACTTGGTGTGTCCACTAGTTTCACACCACATCTGGAGCCTACCAAAGTTTCTGCACTTAGCTCCGCTCAGCACAACACATGAGGAAGACAAACAGGGCACACAGGGATAGTAAGAGCTAAGTGTAGATGGAATTACACTGAAATTAAAAAAAAAAAAACCAAAATAGGAAGGAGGCTTTAGAAGAGGTAAAACTAGAATGTATTTTCCACTTAACAGCCAAATGCAGAAATCAGGACCATGATCTTTCTCATCAGTTAAAGCTAAAACAGGATGATCAGCACACTAAGGTCAAGCAATTAAGCTAATGAACGTGCAAAAATATGCTGTTCAATTTCCCCTTGCCAAAAACTATATCACATTTAACAAAATAAATGTATTTCTACTATTGTAAAAATCTTAACTGGCCATTTCTAAAGTATTAACCAGCGTATCTTTTTTGTTTAAGTCTGGGGGGTTTTAATAAATACAGTATATCATGGGTTAACACTGCCCCCAAAAGTATTAGCACTTAACATTTAGCAATAATATCTACCAACAGCTGTTGTCAATTGGGAACAAAACAATACAAGAGTCTCAAGTGCCTGTTAAGGTAAGCTGTGCCTACAGTAAAGTTATGAATAACTATTTATCCTGAGAATCAGTATCTAGATATTGTAGACCAATGCCCAGATTTTATAGTTTCATATAAAATAATAAAATATAGCTAAGGATAAAAGATTGCTCTCCTGAAGAATGATTTCTTAGTCTTCTGATTTGCACAAAACAACTCTCTGAAATGCAAACAAGTGTAGGCTGCAGGTGACGTCACTGGTTACAAGGCCTCCTTTACTGGGTTAATTTCATGACCAGCTTAAGTATTTAAAATTAATGCTTTTAAACTACTTGTTTCTGCAGTTTAAAAAACTGAAAAGGAAAACCTAACACCTGTCCAATACTTTCATACAGTACAGACAAACATTTTAAGCCCTATTCTTTTAAAGTCTATGTAAACGTTCTCTTGCACTTCTGGATCAGACCTCTTGGTTTTTATAAAAGTGTTTTATGTTGATGTGAATGAATGTTATTATTTTGGTATTAGTCTATCTGAATGTTTAACTATTAGAGAAAATTAAGGGGTTTTTTTAATAATGTATACACCATTTGATTCAGAGTAACCCTCAGAGGGAAAAAAAAAAAGCCAAAACCCAAACTGCATGCTTACTAAGAAGTGGAGAAATATTTAAACATGTTTTTAAGAAGTTATATAGCATTGCACATGTATATATATTATTTGTATATGAAAAGTCTGTGTTGAGTTCTGAAACAGAAACCCAACATTTATAAATAAACAGAATTGCAACACACACACTCAAAAATCTGAACAGGTGTCTCATTACTTTTCAGTAAGAAAATAGGTTGTATTACAGTCACCTCAGTAGGAAAAACATTCCAACTGAACTAAGGTATTCTTACCAAACTGATCCCCTCTTTACAGTCCTGTTTTTCCTTGATCTAGGGAATTATCATTTGATGTATTTATTATCTGTGTAATGAAAAGCAAAGGCAAAAAAAAAAAAATCACATCTTTAACAGCTGCAAACGATGACTGTGTAATCACATGAGCCACAACTATTAAATGCAATGCAATTAAAGGGATGGGAAGTAGACTTGGACAAATGGACAAACAATACTGAAAGTGATTAAGAAACAGGTAACTAACACTCACCATACTCAGACAGATGTCTAACGTGTTACACAACTGCCATATTTGCTTTTCTTTTATATGCAGTAATGAAAACTCGTTAAACATTACATAGTTTTTCTATAAAACAATGTCAACCCAAAATTGAAACTTATCAAATCAGAAATTAAAATACATTGTTATATGTAAGTTTTATTCAATTTTCAGAAGAGGATAGTAAAATAATAATTATTAAAGTCTATTAATATAAGCCAAGTAAACAAATTATTAACTGGACTCATGATCTATTCTGAAGTGCAATCTGTGAATCTTCAGTGTTTTTATGAAGCTGCCAAGCTGATATCACAATGTAACTGTGAAGTCTTTATAGGCAAATTACATAAAAACTTTTAATAGCAATTTCTGGGAAAAAAAAAAATCTCTGCCACTACTCTTCTGCTGTCGCTTCACTTGTCAACTTCCAGAACTTTAAAGTGAATGCTGTATCTAAAATGGAAAAAACTACTGAATGAGCCCTTTCAATTTAACTTGTACTCTCAGCATCATGAATCTGGAAGATCCATAAAAATGGCACAATAGTTACCTGCCTGAAGATTAACCTTACAGAACTGTCTGTATGTTAAATTGAGCTGAAAGATTTCTAAACAGTAACAAATACTTTCGAGTACAGTGACAGTGAACTAAAGTGTTTTCTCCATTTTGCTGCTTCTCTTGTTCGTAAGTACTCTTTTTAAATTAACCAATTGGAAAGTGAGAAGTTGTATTACAACACCTATTATCGTCCAGCTGAAAGCCCAAAGTATTATCTTCATCCCTGTAACAAGTATAGAAATGCCTTTTAAATACCTGCTAGCAGGGACTGTTAATAAGCTTTTCCCTATGGTATGTAACAGGGATGTAACACCTCCCTATCTACACCAGGTGTCTGATACGTTGCTGTATGTTCACAGCCATTCTCTTTCTTGATCTTGCAAGAAGCACTTTAGAGTAAAAAAAAAAACCACCCAACAAAAAACCCCACACCTATTACTGTTAACGTAGTTACCATTAAAAAGAAATATTAAAAAGAGAGCCTCATTGTGAGTAGTCAGACTGGTTCCCTTCCTTACAGATTTCTTTACTACCCTTGAAAAAAAAAAAAGTTTAAAAATCTCAGACTCAAGAGACACACTGGCCACAGAGGAACCAGGAGCAGATCAGCCAGCCTAACAGCCATACTAGCGGGCATTAGTAGGCCCAAGGTCTCCAAGGAGTTGTTGCCACTACGTAACATCTTTTAACAGCAGCCTATGAAAAAAACAGCAAAGCCAAGATACAGGCACTCAGAATACTGTGCTGTTCATCCCCCCTCAGGTGACTCTGGTTTCAGTAAAACAGCCCTCTAAAACAAGCGGCCCAAGCCCAAGGTAAAGAGCCTTTCCCCTAACAGCAGAGAGCCCCTTGGAGCTCAGTGCAACTGGGTGAAGTTTTCTCAGTGTTAGTAAACCACCTATTTTTAAATCCATACTGTGTGTCAAATAATAAATCCTGCAAGCTCCCTGCAATAAAGGCTTAAGCAGGAAGCTCAAATCATACACAGAAAGGACATTACCAGTCTCCACCTCTCCTGTTTCTGCTCTCAAATATCCCCAAGATTACCCCTTACTAAGGAACGGCAGGTCAGGTATATGCATATATATATTTAAAACCAGAAAGTATCTATTATCTTTAGAATAAGCTCACCAGGTCAGATACAGAAAAAACTAACATAATTTTTTTTAAAAAAATCTGCTCAACCAAATGCCACAAGTATTAAAAATGGCTGGATCCCAATCATGAAACTGATGTGGCACCAATATAGAGCAGTGTCATGGCCATTAGGGTTTGTGTTTTATGAGGAAAAAACAATATGCTGAACTTCAAAATCTTTTTCTTTGATTTTTTTTAATATCACTGGGTACTACTTTTTCTTAAATTATTCACACCTGCTCCTCAATGCTAAACCAAATTTTTAGAAAATGAAAGTGCAAGAGAACTTGGAACAAGTTTATCCATTCCCTTTGAAAAATCTTATTGATGTGTGGTTTGGGTTTTTTTCTTTCCTCCAGTAACTACAGTTAAAGCCAGCCCACATTCTACCTTCTTTAAAATACCACGTACTGAAACACAATTCCTCTCCCTAAAATACTGGCTTCAAAAAACCCCACTGAACTTAAGAAATATCCCCAGCCTACGAGTCACTATCAGCTGTACATGAAACCCTCCAAATAAATGGTTAAGTATTATTCTAATGAAGCCAATACATAAACAGTCAAATGTACCTCAGGGATTTTGAATAATTAACAAAAATTTATAATGAAAGTGTAATGTTTTTAAGATATGATGAAACTTGTACATGTATAATTCCATTTTGTTTAGTTTTATAACTGTTTTGTTTGTGTTTTTCCATATATTGGTTTGGAGGGGTAGGAGGGAAGTGCAGGATCAGAGAAACACAAACAAATTGAATAGTTCCTGCCCTAGAAGTTCTACACTTTCATTTTCTCAGTCATACCTTGTGCCTTCTGTTTTCCTACTTCATGGATTTTCTCCGTAATTCAGCTACTGATGACTACTACTCAAATCCTGAAGCAGGAGAAACTCAAGTCTGAGAACTAGGCATTTGTATGTACTCATATATGAGTATCCTGGAAGCCCAAAGATTTTTGGATAGGTAATCTTGGCTAAAAACCAAGTCAAGTCTATTTCTGAGTTCCCTGACATGAAAGGATACCTAGTCTTACAGGTATTGCCAACAGGTGGGTTAGAAAAAGACAGAAAGGTTACTGCTGGCTTAAACCAGGAAGTCAGCAGTAACTTTATTATCAAACCTCATTAATGCATTAAGAAATTATTCTTTTATAAAAGAATTTCTTGATAGCTCAAATTCTGTAGTGTACTGCTCACCAGAAATCCAAGGCAAAATGAGCATTACTGTTTAAAAGTGACAACCCCAGGAACCAAAAGCCTGTAGATAACATGAAAATTGAACAATAGCTCAAGCAAGGTCACCCTAACGACTACAAAACACAACAGTAACAGCCCATATTCCAACACTTGGCATTTCAGCAGTTTAAGACTCCTAAAAAAGGGGTTTATGAGTAGTTATTCAAGATGCTAAAGCACTGACAGTCAAGATTAACTGAGGGAAAAAAAGGAATAGGACTAAACCCAATGGAAAAGTTAGTGTAATTCATGATGTGATACAAGGTTACCATATAATAGGTGATGTAAACAGTCCTTCCTTAAAATTTGTGTTATACCCCCCTTTTTTTTTTTTCATTTATTACCATTACTCATAAATGGAAGTGTGCATAAAATGGAAGTCTTATTTAGTAACAGACAACTAAAATATAATTTCAGGAGTTCAAAAGGTACAAAGGGAAAAACTCATATGAGCATTTGAGAGAAATGTCTCAGTAAGTATGATCTGGCATTGCAAGCCAATGAAAACTTTACTTGAAAGTCTTCACTAAAGAGAAGGGAACAATTAAATCTTAGGAGACAATGTGACAGTGCCCCTCTACACCCAAATCAGGTACATAAAAATATATTATCATCTTAGTAAAGACAAAAATGTGCTAGGACAAAGATGGTCCATAAATGATTGTAAGCTTTAATTCCAGAGGAGTCCTCCCAAAAGCTTTAACCAAGCTGGTTTTTGCTTTATGCATCCTGGAATACTCCTTTCACAATTCTCACCGTTCTTCTTCCCCAGTTTCAGGTTCAAAAAAGTAATCTCTTCCCTAAGAAAGGGAACCAATCCTGTAGCTCATCTCAACTTCTCCAATACTCATTAGTATTTTGAGCACCATGATGGAGCTTCTCATCTACTGGCCCAAGTGTAAAGCAAAAATTTATATCCTCAGCAACAAGAAATTTAATTAACCTTATAATTGCCAATTACAAACTGCAAGTAAATTTAAGCCACGTGTCATTCTACATAACCAGGAAAGGGGTTAATGCAGGGAGCTAAGTGAACATAAAGGGAAACTCTACAAGAAGACACTAATCAGTAATTCACAAGTAACATTAGCTACAGACCTTACATTCACCATAAGCTGTACTTACATATAACAACAAATTGGAAGTTATTTCTGTTCAAGACTGGGGAAAAGCAACATTTGCTTTGAAATGAGAACACAAACCACAACAGTAAA
>VZTU01022972.1:83140-96817 GCA_013400835.1 Zapornia atra
ACACAAACCACAACAGTAAAGATAAAAAAGTGTGGACTATACCTTGTATTTGGTCATGGTGCTAAAATGGTTGTTCCTGAAGAACACACAAAGCTCTCCCTCCTGGACAGCTGAAGTCAACTCACACAGTCCATGGTATGTCAACTGCGTAGCTGTGTTGTTTAGAAATTGCTCAGCCACAAATCCTACAAAAGCAATAGTGTTATGTGTGTCTATTACATACTCCCTAATATATAAAGCCAGGTTAGAATGGCAATGTTTTTATCACCTCCCTGTTAAGATGCCCCCTTATTATCACAAATCTAAGGGAACACACTGAGGATAAAAAGTGTTAAAAGTTCTACAACCACAGCATTGTCGAGATCCTTCTCATGTTCAGAAATACCACATCTGCTTCTAACATTACTGATTTTTTCCTTGTCATCATGTAGTATGCATGCAATTCATGTTTCAGTTACAGGTGATAATATAGAGCCAAGTTCCAACCCAAATGCTGCCCACAGTACCTTTTCACAAAAGTAAGTTCTCTCCGGCTTTTTGAAGTGTCTTTAATAGATGAAGAGAATGAGGCTGATCCTTGGTTTAGAAATTGGAACAAAGAATTTCAGAAGACAAGCCCACCCAGAGAAAGAAGTTCAGCAGACAGAATGCAGCTCTTCATACTTCTATCTCCACATACCAAGACCCACATATGCAAAATATGTGTGCACATAAGGTTTGGTAGAGTACATACTTTGGTGAAGCATAGGAAAAGTTACCCACCTTCACTAACCAGCTCACTGTTGTCCGACTGCTTACAAGAAATTATCTTCTCCACTAGCTGATTGTAGCTGCAGTTACCAACTGCTTTTACTATGTCAGCAACCTGTAGCAGGAAGGAACAATGTATGAGACACAGAACTTTGTGAAGAACAGAACACAACTGTAAGGCTATAGCAATTATTCATAAGAAATTAAGAGTTTCAAACAGTAAGTTTTTCCCCTAAAAATACTAGGCCAAGAAGTTTTAATATAGACTATTACACATTTTGCTGTCTCAGATCCCATTTTAAATCCTTAAGTTAACACTTAACATCAAAAGCTTTTGATAAAATGGAGAGAGAATGGCTCAGTCAGGCAGGGGGAAGCATAAGAGGTTAAGAAAATAGCGGCTTTCCTGAACAAGGCATGAGGAGAAAAAACTGAAGCAGATTATTCCAGCCAAGCTCAGTTTCCTCCTAAGTAAACACTTACTGTTTATTAAGTATAATTAAAAATAAATTGTATGCTTGTTAAAGATGCAGTTCTAATTGGTTCTAACATCCTCAGTTCTCAAAAGCAGTGACTAGTAAATCAGAAGAAATGCACAAAGTAGCCTTGCATTTCTTCCAAGCATTCTCCAACAAGCTTTCAAAAGTGATGACTGAGACACCATATCTGGCAACATCTTACCCCCTTCAGAACAATTCTTAAGAATTGTTATAAAGTCAACACAGAAGGCTGGGAAAGTTAGCTAGTCTCTGCAAAGTTAAGGACACTAATAAATATGCACAGGCTGCATTCGTTCCTCTCTAAACACAATTTTTTTCTGACTAGATTAAAAAAATTTATTACCATAATCATTGTTATTGACTCTAGTTACAATTCTGAAACATCTCCCCTTCCCCCAGTAAAATTCAGAATGGCTTCTGTTTGTGATCTTGAAAAACAGTAAGTTACCTGAGGGTCCACCAACCATCCATGGTACAAGGGTATATCCAGAAGATCAAACACTATGCATTCTGGTGTGTATTCAAACACTCGTACGCCTGTAAACTTCACATTGACATCCAGACCCGTCTGTAACTTATGTAGAATGGCCATTGCATCACTCATATTCTGACAGCAGAAAGCAAAACAAAACAGATGACCAAATAGAGCTTAGTGGCGACTCTCATAACCTTTCATCATTTAGGACTCATCAGTACAACACTGTGAAAAACAACAGTAGAACCATAAGCTTGTCCCTACTTTGAGGTAATTTCATTTTAGATGCAGCTTTTGAAAACTCCTGAAGTAAGTTTATACACAGACACACTTCCTTGTTGCTAAGCATATTTAAACTCAGAAGGTCTCAGAAAGTTGAAGCTTACACAGGAAAGCTTAAAAAATACTTGATAAAGCACAGCTATAAGACACCATCATGATCATTATCCAGCATCCACACCTGAGAGTACTTGCTATGAGTGAGAGTTTTACTGATTGAAGCCCTTGAACTGCATTGTTGTATACAGTTTCTACTAACAGGAAGGCAACAGTTCCTACTACTTTACTACATGCCACTCCATTCTTTTGACAATTTTGCTATGTCACAATAGAGTTTAGCAAGATTTGTAAGTAATTCTCAGATCTGGCTCAGACTTTTTTTTGTTTTAATTTTTATAATAACAAACTAAACCACCTTACTGAAGAAACACGTTAGTAGGGACCAGACACCAAGAATAAAAACCTATCAATCAGAGGTGTTCTGGAAGAAAATGCTGTACTCTTACTCTGCTAAATTAATAGAAACTCTATAGTAATTCAGCACTAGCCATCCACAAACACAAAACCACCTCCCTGACCAGCCTGTGCTTAAATTTGTGCATTAGAACTCATGCCTTTTTTTTTTAAATGCAGTTTTCATTCAAATATTTAAATCCCTCAACTGTGATAAAAAAAGTTACCACTGAAATTAGTATCTTGTCACAATGTTAAAGTTACACTAAACTCAAGCATCACAAATCCAGCTGTCCAAAACACTTCCTTGGATTTCTTGCATAAGGAGGAAATATATTGTTTTAGGCAAAGAATATTCACTGTGTGAAAAGATAAATGCAAAATTACAATTAACACCAAGAGGTCGTTCCACTGCTTCTGAAAAGTAATCATCTTGTGAGACTCAGTTGCCTAATTGGTTTCTTTTTCCCCTCACATATATCACTCATGCATCTACAAGTACCTTTAGAACACACTTTTAGGAGAGTTCTAAAGGTTTCTGTATCATTGTACAGACCAGTATTTGTTATTATGAAAAGAACCCATGTTCAATCTAGTTTCAGCTATCCCGAGATACTCCGTTTGGTTTAACACTGAATGATAGCAAGACAAAACAAATAATGAATAGAACTAGCTCAAAACCTAACACCTCTAATAAATACAAACCACTTTTCCATGAGTAATGAAAAAACAGCTGTGAGGACAGAAAGAGCTTGAAAAATTGCTCTAAGTATATTACACTACATCAGGGTTTGGTTTTTTTTAACTGATAGCATAATTGTTAACAGACTTATGTGATGACAAAAACACTAGTCAGTGCATATAATATTGCTTTTCACAATATGGAATCGATCTCTTTTTGTCCATCACAACTTACAGGTCTCTTTCTTGCCTAGTTTACATCCTCAGATAAAGTCTGATCACACACCAGAATATGCATAATAGAAGACTTCAAAGAGGAACCATGCAATTATATACTTCCATCTGTACATCTGTGCTATGACTCCTCAATAAGAACAAAATTCTTTCATTACACTCATTGCAGGCAAAAAAAAAAAAATTTAAATAATTTCTTGTGTTAATAGATACTGAGTTTTTCTTTACTAATAGGGAGTATCTATAAATAATACTCTACATTAAGCCTAGGGGGGAAAAAAAGGAAAAGCTATCTATACAAATAACGGCTTGCATGCTTCTGGTTTTTAACAAGATGATAAACCTTAGGTAAAGAAAGAAGTTTTAGTTCCTTCAGACATAAGCAAATGTATTTTAGGAGCAGCTCCTTACCTGCTCATAATTTAGACGCTGAATTTCAGATATCTCTTTAGGTTTTGCATCAAGAATATAGTCTCCTAAAAAGCAAACATGAAATTAAGCTTATTCCACACTCAAAGCTTCAACATTTCTATGAACATTTCTGACTGAGGTTGATAAATAATAAATACCACCACTGCAGTTTTCTAGCAAATTAAAGAAATCACATAATTTTATAATCCAAATGATAACTATGAAGTAAAAATATGAGTATAAAAAAACACAGTAAAATTAAAATGGTCAATGCTGCTAATAAAGCAGCATTTTATAATATCTTGGGCTATCAAATCAATCTCAATTATTTAGAAATTTACCTCTCTGTGCCTCAACTTAAAAATACAAAAAAGTCAAGCTCTTCACAATAAGCTATGGAATTGCTTAACACAATTTAAAAATGCAACCACTTATCCTCACTGATACTGTGAATATTTTGGCATATGTTTCCATACACCAGTAGTTCTGAAAGGCACGTATTCCATCTGTGCCTACAGCACAAAAGTAATTAATCAACGGGGTTCAAGATTCATAACATTAGTAGTGATTAGTATACATAAACTACCTGTCCAAATTTTTTTCAGATTTTATTTCAACACTTTTAATATTTATTTCTTGCTTCATTCAAAAAAAAAAATCCATTTATATTCAAAGAAAAATACAGGTTTCCTATTTTGAATAATTTTAACTGAAAAGCTCGTAAGTGGTTGAGAGACTTTTTTTAAGCTGTAAAAGAATGATTTGGCAGCTGAGAATTCTGTTCACTAAATAGGAACCTAAATATTTTGAGAAGGTAATTTTGTTATTCCATTTAGTAAGATAATTTCAGAAGCCAACATATGCCTTCAAAAAGAACACATACATTTAGCCAACTGCGAGTATACAGTGACTTCAGATCGTACTATTCTACCAATACAAGAAATGTTTAGACACAGGCAGTATGATTTCTTAATACTTAGTTTTTAAAATTATACAATTAACACTTTTCTTCCATTAAGGGATTCAGTTATATGTTTTTCAAAAGAACAAGGTACGTTATTCACAAGCAAAAAGAAAGAAAACATTTCTTCTTCTCCTGCTTAAGAAAAATCAAACCTAGTCTGTTAAGCTCAAGCATTCGGTATTTGTCAGGCTACAAATGGAAAGAACTATGGCCCATATAGTGTATATATATATAGTATAGCAATATAAGTATATTGCAACTGCACTTTTAACACCTGGATAATTCTGGGCTATTGGACAGACTTGTCAGAAGGAAACAGCTGCAGTTTTGCTGAAGACTGAATCTGATAACGAGGCAGCTCCTGCAAATGAGACCCCAATTACTGTGACAACTAATTTAATTTTTCCTGTTATTTTAATTGGGTCATTCTGCCAAGGATTAGGTTTACTACAGACAATTAAAGTCACAGTTGATTTACTACATTCTGTCAACTATAACAAAACAAAGCCTACCAATGCGTTGGTGTTCCATACCAACTGCATCACTAGACCAACCACTTAGGAAAACAGTACCAAAAACTCCTAAAAGCAGTTAAGGAAAAGCATGACTAACTAAATACCATTAAGTAGTTCTCTTGAAGCAGGCATTCAAGTAAAGATGAATAAAACAGTAAATAAAACAGTACTCCTATACCACTAAGTATAATATGTAATTGAAAAAGCATTTATTGTAATTACTAACCTAAGTATTCCATCAGCTGTTCAGCTGTAATGATTTCCATCATTGGTGGCAGCTTAATCTGTGAAAGTAAAAGTACATTCTCTTATACATGTCAAAACAATGTAATTTAGAAAGTATCAAGTGTTTCTACATAGAAGTATTCTGATCACATTTGCCTCATTGATTTACAAAAGCATTATCACACTGGGTCTAAAAACCTTCCCGTGACTTCTATTAAATAGCAGCTACCAGCAAAGACTGAAAAAAACATTTTTGTTTTTAGAGAAGCCACATGCACATAGTACTTGCTCTCACTTGTAGCTCTCTGCATAGTGCTCCCTACTCCCACCAAACCCTTTCACCAGCATCCCCCTTGACTTCACAGTTCACACCACTAGCTCAGCTGCACGCATCCAGGATGGACAGACTGGGGACTGCAGCCGCACACAGTTAAGAAAGCTTCACTTTACTCAGCAAAGTCTTTGACTCCCTGCCTTCATTATAACCCTCAACTGAGTCTTAAAAAATTCCTGCATACAGGCAAGAGGCCGTAGGGAATCTGGTGGTAGCAGCTGCTGGGACAGGGAAGCCAGGACTCACGCAGGTACACGGAAATGACCTCCCAGCCTCCCATCCCACACTCACATTTCAAGGATTTGGTTTAAATCTATACAGAGAAGCCTGGACACACAGAAAGAACTCTGTAGCAAACCTTCTGTTCCCCTCTCCCCTGACCTATTCCTGTAGTTATCTCTCCCTAAAACCAATCACCCTGGCAGCAGCCAGAGCCAAAACCTTCTTTGGCTTCTTCATCTCCACCATCCAGTTTCACAGGTAAATGTTTTGGTTGCACATTTCCATATCTCCCTGCAGTAAGAGCCAAAGCACAGCCACACACAAAGGCATGCTTCTGGGAACCTGAAGGAATGTCATAGGTATATTTTGTCTTAAACTGTGGTGTGCTCAGTTTTTCTCTGCAAAAACATGAATTTTATTTTTCTATGGTTCTCTCATCCTAACATCTTAAGGCTGAAAATCTAGAAAGCCTGGTATTTGTTCTATTAGGCACTGTTTAATCAAGTTCCTCAACACTGATCACTGTTCTCCTTGAAATGAATAGAAAGACATGATAGGAGATTGTTAACTCATGCTTAAGATTTAATAGGCACCAACTACTTTGCTGGCTGTGGAGAAGAAGGAGGACATAGAAAGCCATGAGATGGAAGAACATTACACAAAGCCCTTAGCGCTGCATCCCAAACCCAAAACCACAGAATAGCAACACACTACATTGTTCACATTGTTAGAGAGGGTTTCCTTCCCAGACCGAAAACTAAGCTACTTTCCAGAGAAAATGGGATGTGATTGGACTAAACTTCTCTCAACACCAATGTAAGGAAATTGACAAAAGGTGAACGTGTTAAACATATGGATTTACAAGAAGTTTCCTTGAATATGGAAGAAGAAAGAGGCATAAGTTAACACACCCGTGCTTAGGTCCGAATTGGCCACACAGCAATTGCCACACATTAGTCAAAATGTAGATGGTGGATGTAGAAATGTTAGGGATGTGGGGAATGAAGGGAATGAAAGGATGCATTTTTAATAAAGCAGGAAATTAGTGAAGTATAAACGTGTAAGAAAGAAAGCTTGATTGATTCTTATTAAAAAACCCTTAAATAAATAATATGAATTAAAAAAGAAGAAAACACAGTCATGGATGCACAGGTACGTGATTTTTTGAAAGCATCATTTAAATGAGTGACAACTGATGGTAACTTAAAAAATTTCTTCCTATAACTTCTCTACATTTCACAAATACTTGATAGCTAGAAGTTTTCTTAATCTTTGATCCTGTTCATAACATTTGTACTGAGTATTCGCATAAATATATTGTACCGTGTAAATGACTGGACTACAGGGCAAAAAAGATGATTTTTAAGCTTCCAGTTCTGATTAGGCAGAATTCAAGCCCTAGCAAACGTTAGCCATGCACATCCCAGAGCTGGGTCTGGTTCCCTACAGCATACCGATGTAACAGCGCAGAATTACGTACACTATGCACGAAGTTGTTCTGGGACTACAAACTGTACAGATGCACCAGTATAGTATGAAAGAAAGCAAGCACTGCTTCCTCAACTATTAGCAGGACTACTGTGATGATTCTTCCAGGAGTGAAGCTAATTCATTTTATTATTTACTTAAAGCATTCATACCAGCTGAGCCCGCACTGCTTGGAAGTTTCTGCTCTGCACCACGTTTGGGAATGTAGAAGTGTGCCTACACTACTAACGGCATGTGTAAAGCATAATTACATGGGTTACCTGCATTTGAGCTCTACATACTCGTGGCATAAACATTTTTATGTGTTAGACTTTATGGATTCAAGGGGGTGTTACTTCTACCGCTGGCTAACAATCTGAATTTTCCCTCACAACTCTAGTGCCAGGCAATTTATTTTACTTTAACTGCAGAACCAAAGCAGTTTTACTCGTATCCACAGAATCTCTCAGTGTCCTGTATTTTAACAAGCCACATCTCAAAATTATCTTTTAATTGAATTCAAAATAAAATTAATGGATTACTCTGTGGCAAAATTTTAGGGCTAACACGTTTTGTGGTACCTTGGTCACATCTCTGAAGTGGGCAAATGGGGTTCCAACAGTGACATAAGTACTTCTGAACAGAGCTGACATAAGGATATAGAAAGAATATAACACTTCCTAACAGTTCAGAGCTTCACTGTGAGTATTTCAGCTACAGAAAATGTACAACAAAGAGGAAACAGGAAAGAAAAACACCTTAAAACTTAATGGAAAGAGAAAAATTATATGGAACCAGTTATTCTCAGCATAAATCAACAGAAGAAAACAATGTAAGCAATAGTAGTGAAAGCTGTTGTTGTCCATAACAATCTATTATGTTGAGGGACAAACCTTCTCTATCAACTTCCAAGGCTTGGTTGCTAGATATTACATTGATTTTACATTTTAGGAAAAACGCACTTCCTCAACTCCCACCTATTTCCTGCAGCTCTCTATCGCAGTGTCCTGGTCTTTTGCACTGATCTCTCTTCCTGAATCTAGCTACTTTTCATTAGGTTTTCCCTCACATTCCTCAGGCTGGGAAACTAAATCTCTCTCACTCAACTACAATGTGAGTTCCAGCTGAGCCACCTTAGTAATCAAACGACAAGATTGGTAACCAATTTTTTAATACTGAACAGTTTGTCTAGCACAACTTGCACAGTTTCTATTCGTTAGATCATAGGCTGGAAAATGACATAATACCAATTTTAAATATGTTCCACTGTATTCTCCCACTCTTCAGAAGGGCTTAAATATATATATAAATGATGCAGTCCTGCACAGAAGCAGGGACCCTGCAAGTTTCTACTGGCTTATTATTTATAGTCTCAGAACATGTTTATCTACAATACACACTTCCCCTGAAGTCAGTGTTCCGGAAGAGGTAAGCACAGCTTCAACCTGCCTTGACAGAAAACAATTAACACTTCCTGAAAACACGTACCTCTTGCCTAGCAAGAACAGCTTCAGAAGCTTATCACACAACAGCCCCTCAGTACGCGCTGTCACCTGATAACCTTGACCTCTTCCCCTTCAAAATGGGTTTCCTTCAGTCCCTCAAAGCAAGGCATCCTGCTCTGGAGAACACACAGCTCCAGGCCTGTGCCTTTGGAAGCTCGGCTCATCCCACAGACGCAGGGAGGAAGGCTGCCAAGGCCTCCGCTGAGCGTTCATCACAAGTTCACTGACAGCTCACCTTTGGAGGCTGAGTGAGTTCATCTGAGCAATCTGTGCGAGTTCTGGCCATAAGGAGGTTTAGCTCAGCAACAAGAAAAAGCAGATTACATGTAACAGGCCAACGCCAGACCTCAGGCCAGGCACTACCACTGCAGACCCTGACAAATTAAATGGGTATCAGCAGGGGCAGACTGTACGCCCCTCCTCTAAAAAAAACAGGCTGCTTCCCTAAGAACCTAAAACTCAAAATTTCAAACTAGAAATTTTTTCTTACTCTACCTCTTCTTTGCACCTCAGTTTGGGTACATCTAAGCATAAATGGTTATATAACATCTACATACATCATTGTAACAATCACTTAAATCGGTAATTTGTACAGTTCTAAAAGTTACTGCAATTTTAGTAGAACCAGGCATGTAGGGAACACAGCTCCCAAAAAGATTCTGTTCCTTGAAAGGGCTGTGAAAGAAAAACACTGTTAAATATGCTAACAAGATTTTTTTGCTACATAAAAAACTGTATGGACAAAATATTCTATATGCACTCATTTTTCAAGACAATATTATTTGTGCATTGCATTATGCTTTTCCTCAGGCTTATTTTTATGTAGGAAACCAATTTGTTTCTCCACTCCCTGGACATTTCAGATACATAATTTCTGTGCAACGTGTTAAGGTTCACAGAGTTCTTCATGATATCACATCCTACCTAAGCAACACAGAGCAGAATTACAAGGCACCCTTTCAGCATCTGATGACTGCCACGGAGCAATCCTGAGAAGAGCTATAAATTACCATTTAATGCAATGCCAGAAGTTATCAGAAAGCGGTGCATGGACCACACCCAAACAAGATCACAAAAAGTACTTGGAGGAACTAAGTTTGCATTGCCAAACTTTGCTACATAGTGAGCCACAGGTCTGAGGGTACACTGAGCAGTCTTAAAGATGAAAGACAGCGTCCCATGCTAATATACACTGGAAGAGACAACCCCTGGCTGTACACACCTTTTAAAAGGTTTGTTTCAACGCTCTGCTTCTGCTTTAATTTCCATCCCGGAAGTCTAAATGGTTACCACACTGTTTTGCACAACAGTCATTTTGTCAACTTGGGCTTTTTTGTTGGGTTTTTTTTTGTTTGCTTGTTTGGTTTTTTACTTAGAACACTGCTGTAACACTTCTGTAAGCAGAATTCCTCAGCTCTTATCTCCTAAAGGCTAAATTGCAAGTTAAGCTTACGCAGGCACTCTGCAAAAACACTTCAAAAGAAAAGTGATGATTTCATAATCGTAATATTTTAAAGTACAGCTTCAACACCCTAGCACCTCAAAGTTGTACAATCAGACTCCTTTGAATGCAGTGAATAAAAAAGAAATAGCGGTTTTACTGCAAGTTTAGTTCCAAAAGCTGGTACTATCAAAAAAGAATTTGAGTAGTCACAATGGGTACTACTATTGCAGAATTTAAAGCACCTCAAGAGTTGCCAAACCAGCATCTCACAGATAAGAACATACAGATGCAGCAATCTCAAAGAATCAATTATTTAAGCAGTCTTTATACTTGTATCCTTAAATATAAACATCTTAACTCTAATATCAAAAGTACTTCCAAAAGGCATTATAAAAAAGAATGACTAGGAACAGTGAAAAATCTTGCCCTGATTAATGAACAAGATCTTCATAACCACTAGGAAGGCTTTGTTTGAGTATACGGCATGCTTATCCAAGGTACAGTACCATCGTAAGTCTTCCTATTGCTGCAATCCTTTAAGCAAATTAACAAACTTTGTCTTTACTCAGTGAAGGCTCTCTCAGAAAAACTGGTTTGGACAAGGGCAACTAGGACACAAACAGAAGGTCAAAGAACTGTTAGTGTATTTAAAACAATACTCTAGCGAGGGAGTAAGAAGCTTGTGTTATGATATACATATATCCAAGTGTTAATCTGAATTTTAAAGCATAAGTTTTTCTGTGATTATGGCCTACGTACCCTCAGAATGCTTCCCACTTATTACTAAGTAGTAAATAAAGATTTCAGTTCTAAGCAAACTGATTACACATCACTTGTCACAAACAATTATTTGAATTCAACTTTTACTGCTGCACAAGGCACAGCTGCTACACAGTATTGGATCTCAAGGTTATCACTCCCATTCTGCAATAATGGAAGCATGTAATTCGCGTTGCAAATGTCTGAAAACTTGAAAACCAGCATTGTAACTATTTTTTCTCAACTTTGAGCACTTGCATATATTATCTGAAGTTTTTTGAGGCCATATTTACCTAGAGGACGACCAAGCCTTCTCAGGATAGTTCTGAGAAAGCAAGCTAGTCGCTGGTACAGAGAAGAGATACCAAAGCTTAACTGCTTACCTTCCTATTCTCTGTTGTCATTTTACTTCCCCTCTTCAACTCCTTCCTACTTCATTCTGCTCCCCTTCCCCCAGTTTCTTTTCACTTAATACATCCTATGTTATTCTCACTCTGCTTTCACCTGTTTTCAACTCTTAGTCTGCTTCCTTGTTCCCAATTTACAATTTAACTATCTAACCCAATCTAGTGTTCACCTTGTATCAGAAGTGAGAAGAATGCATACATCCCTCCCCAGTCTTGATACGTAGCTAGTCACTGTCAGTGACATACAGATGAGCTGCCAATAAACCTGTCACTCTAAACACCACCACCATGGTTCTTGACTAGCAACTGGGGAAAAGAAAGGGTAATTTTGAGAGGACTAATTACGGAAAACATTCATAAGCAGGGACAATAGGCAAACAAGTATCAGGAAAACCCTCAAGCATATAAATAAGTAATGCGATGGCAGTTTCACGAATTTAGCTGTCTGCAGCTCAGGTAATTTCTACTGACCTTTTATATAAACAGCATATTACAGAAAACCCCTCCTGTAATCCTAGCAGTAAGAAATGGCAGGGCATTCCCAAGAGGCATTTGATTTTCACACATTTATAAAACTGGGTATCACCTTAATTGTCACTCTGTAATTTTTGATCAAAGCAGAATGTCAGTTATTATTCTGGATGGAGGACAGCAGAATCAAGCAATCATATATTTAAGGAGGCAAAGGAAGAATGCTAAGGAGCAAAACCTTCAAAAAGTTACATGCAAACAAGATCAGAACTGTGCCATTTATATGCTTCCATCAAATGAAAATTTAAAAAGGAAAATTCTGTAAGCTGCCATTGTTTTAAGACACCACCATGAAGACTGGCAAGGAATGATTAAGTTCTCCAAGGCCCTTCACTCACCACTAGAAAAGAGGGTGCACAGAAAGCTGGCATTAAATACTGAAGTCTAAGACAACCTTCAGACCCTCTTGAGAACGGCAGAGCCTACATAAGGCACTATCTTTAAGTCACACAAAACTTCCTTTTACTGCTTTCAACAGTAGCTAAAAATCTGTATCACTATACCCAAAGCTTTCTGCCTGGTGTATGAGCTATTCTGCTCAGAAAAACATACAGAAAATATGTATGTATGTCAAAAAATCATATGCATGTATGTCAAAAAATCATTAACCTTCTGGAAAGTTAATTTCCCCATAACAAATATAGTCTTATTTCCATTTGGTACTTTTCCTAAGTCACTTCTTACACCTCAAACAAGACTGCTCCAATACCCAATCTTTCTCCCTTGATGCTACAACTATTCCCATAAAGTTTTCCCTTCTGACTTCTATCAGCACCAACCTGTTGGGGTTGAATTGCCAGCCTTCCTCAAGAAGTACCCTCTCCTCCTTTTGCAATGCACGCAGCCTCACAGCCCTTCTCCAACAGGTATTCTTCTCACGTACAAATGTTAATAATTACATTAGAGTTTACATTTCAATTGTTTAAAAGTTACAAATAATGAAGACGACAGGAAGTTGGTCTCCCAAACACAAGAACTTCCAGGTCTCAAAGCTGTGCTTGATCACAACCTGATTTACTCACTAGTTTAGTGACAATCTCTGCTGCACAGTTACCATTCAGGCAGTTCCTTGCACAAAGCTGTATTTTGTAGAATGCTGCTTACGTTTCATTGTACAAAACTAACCTATTTTCCCAAAATACCACCTACGCTCCCGGTGCTATAAATAGCAATGTTTACTCTCTCAGAACTCGCACGCATCTGCAAACCATACATCGCTCCGTTTACTGAAGCAGCATCTAGATCTTGGTTTCTATTTTAAGGGCCAAGTAGATCTCTATATGACAGCAGCATCCATCCAAGCAGCGCACGGGGAACGGGCTGCAAGCCCTTTTCCCAAGTTCTCTATTCGAAATACGCGCTTAACAGCGGAAACAAGCCCGCGCCTCGGCCGGGCAAACTTCCCGCGCTGCACCGGCGTAGTTTCGGCACCGGCGCCCGCCCGCCGAGCGCTCTCAGCACCCCGCGAAACGCGGCGCTGGCCCCCGCGATGCCGGCGTTTCCAGGTCACGGCGCTGCCCG
>VZTU01022974.1:0-45155 GCA_013400835.1 Zapornia atra
TTACACAGTCTATGATTCTATGACAATGGCTCATGAAGAATACCTAGCACAGGGCTATTCTGGGGTTTCTACAGCCCCCACTGGCAGGGAGTATTTTGATTTCACGCTGCATCATTCTCAGTGATGTAGTTGACAAGTTTGCCTGGATATCCTTTTCTATGGCAAATCAATTTGCTGCACCTCTCATTAGAGCGCCCCAGGTATAAGTCAGCATTTCTCATTGTGCTTCTCAGGTGTGCTATGTGCACTCCATTCCAGAGAAAATTCCTTCATGTACATTACAGTACCACACTTGGAAACATGATAGCCTCCAAGTCTCCCACACTGAGAAAGACTCTTTACATAAAATCCTAACAAAAGATAAACCCAAGATACTTTAAGGGTTCACATCACACTCCAAGAATGGAATGATGTGGGTGAAATAGCTATGTGCCCCCAAATCCACCCAAAATGTCTTTATCCATGAACAGCTACTAAATGAGTACTTGTTTAGCTAGCAAGTTAAATACTGTGCCTTGGCATTTTGATCCTGAACATCCAGAATATTGTTAAATGACTAGTTCGTGGAGCAGTGAGCAATTTTAAGTCCTAAACATCATACAGCAAGGCTAGGATTTGGCACTTTTCGGCCCTGGAAAGCATAAACAACCACTCTAACTCAGTCACTTTGGCTCCTGCTATAGTCAAAGCCAAGGCATGGGCTCTCACAGACAGCATTTCATTCCACTGTGTAATGACTGAAAGTTTGGTAGATTAGTTTCCCCTCCCAGACCCTTATTTCTCTTTGATTATGAATACGGCCTTGGTGATTGGCTTAGACTAACACCTAATTTAAAATTAGGGGAGATTGATTCTATTATAACTAACTAAGCATATTGCTTAATCATCAATATTTACACAGATCTGAACATTGATTAGTACGCAATACATATAGAAAATTCACAGCCTTTTAAGAGGTTGAAGATGCTAGATATGAAGAGACAATTAACTTGGGACTAGAAATATGAAGACAGATGAAAAGTAAAAAAAAGATCTAGCAGGCAAAAAAAATCATCAGTGGTCTCAGCAATTACCAAGACAAACATTTACTGACAAGTTCCAAAACTCCCCCAAAGCAGGAATTTACTGAACATGAAGTACATGTTCTGCAACTTCTGTGTGATCAATAAACAGTTTTTAAAAAGAACAATAATGTCTTCTCTTATGACCAAAATGTTAAAGAGTATTAAACAACACCTAAACAGCATACTGCCATTAAACAACTTCAATAAAGGAATATTGTAAAATAAATAGTTTAAAAATGGATATGTCTATGTGCAAAAGATGCATTTTACTTTCTTGATGATGTAGGCTGAAATGACCTGTAATATGTTCTATGCCGATTGCTGTAAGGCATTTTCCAGAAGAGGCAGCTAGAGAAACACTCATGACATTCAAAACAAAAACATGAATCCATTTCACTGCTTCTCCTTGAACTGTGCACCCTGCAACTGGACTCTGCACAACTTCCTGATAGATAAAAATGCTTCTGAAAGTCACCTTCACAGAGTTACCCAAAGTAATCACAAGCCTTGAAGTTTATGCATGTCAGTGACTTTGTTCTCCTAATCCTGCCAATGGAAGACTAACTACAACACCCTCTCAAACTTAAGTTTAAGATAATCCTGAGCATTAAAAATAGAGCGTAAGACATGGAATAACACTGAATATCTGAATAACACTGTCTTCACTCATATATAGTTGAAGAGGCCTTGGCAGAATTGGGTTTGGTGAAGCACCGGTTTCTTGTGTTTGAGACACTGTCTGTCACAGGTAGTATCTTCTAATAAGCTGATTTATCTAAGTGATACATGTGGTCACTTTTCAGATAATGAAATTAAAGTTTAAAAAAACCCCCGAAATTGTGTGTTAGGCTGCAGGGAAGGGTATTATGAATGACTTAAGGAAGTCAGATATTTTTTGAGTAATACTAGTGAATTATATGGTTAATACATTAGTAGATCTAGAGCATTGCTATTTGATTATTATACAGAAGGTCATGTTTCATGTAATTATCAAGTCCTCTATTAAAAGTGAGCTAAAGATTTGATACATCTCCTATTGCATCAGTACAGAAACGGTTTCTGTCTTGCAGCAATTGCTTTGTTTTGGTTTACTCTGAGCAATTCTGAACTGCCTGTATGGCATTTAAATAGACTGAATCCAAAATTTATTATAAAATACTGTCACCATTCAGAATATCCGTAAATTAGGTATCTTCTCCATGGTTTTTGCCTGATAAAAGAAGGTATTTTTGAATGGCTTTCTTTCATTGCCTCCCTCCACGCTGTACTCTTCTGTGCTCTCCCGACATAAATTTTGTGTTCCAATGCTCCACTGTCTCAATAGAAAAAATAATTTTAAGAAAAAAAAGAATGATCTTTCGGGCCTTTTAAGGAAAATATGTCTGTAGAAGTGTGTGGAATGTGCAAAGAGAACTCCTCAAATTACGTGTTCTACTTACATGTTATTATCAGATGTGTGGAGCAATTGCCTAATGCAACATGACAATTTATGCATTAGGTGGTATTACCGAATATAATTTTCCTCTGTTGACACATCCTCATTACTTTCTACAAAATACAGTATCCTTCCTTTGTATAGAACAAAGGGGAATACAGTGACCTGACATCCAGGTACCTAGGAATTCATCCAAAATTAATCGGTCTTTCCTGCAAGAGCTATTTGTTCAAGTGCTGCTTGGCACCACTTACAATACCTCTAAAAACACGCTACTGAGGCACCTGCATTAACAGTTTAAATATTAACCACCTCCTATTTACTTTTGTTGTCTCCTGTGTCACCGTGGAAAGCAAGCAGCATGTGGTGTGTGTGTACATGTGTGTGTTAAAGTTCAAAATACATCTCAGGAAATGAAGAAAGCATTCAGCTTCACAAAACAGGTGGAAGCGCGGCAGAGATTTATAGAGGATGGGATTGGTTACCTTGGAAACAGGTTTGAATTCTTTCATCAACAACAAGATGCTCGTCATTGACCTATTTCCAATTGCTGTGTATGGATTTAAGGTGGAACTTTCTGCAAAGTTTATACAGAAAAGTCTTCCTATCAATACTGAGTATTTGTGTACTGCTTTAAATGTGTTACTTTGTTTTCTCTACACTTCTAAGCCTTTAAAGTGAGAAAGCTAGCAAGCTAGCTAGTCGACAACAGAAAAGCAGAAGTGTGGAAGGATGTGATAATCTCCTTGACAAGATTTTTTTTCAATGTATTTGAAGTACTTGTGAACACTTAAAAATGCGTTGACCAACATATTATCTTCTTTATAATAACTACTTAATGAATATAGGTAAACAAGTGTTAACAAAAACAAGCCAATCCTCCTATTAGAGAACTTACAAACCTGAGACAAAGCCCCACCAGATATTTAGCATTATTTTGTCTTTCACAGTGTCACTTCCAAAGTTTTGTTTTATTTTTGTTAGAACTGACATTTTTCTTGGTACTTTCGTATGAACCCTGTTACAACTGGAACTCAGTTCTGGTAAGACCTTTAATGTGGTATATTAACAATAGGAGCGTAGTTGTGGCTAATTAATTCAACCTGTCTCATGATACCCTATTTAACTTCCAGGTACAGCTAAGCAAAACGAGCAAGGATCATCAATACGGGGATGATGCACGCACACAAATACAGATGGACAGCGTGTGTACAGCACTATGTGTTACTAATTTAGGGATCCTCCTAGGTAGTCTGCATGTCTAAGTGATACAGTGCAATGCAGCATCACTCAGAGACGTGACATCAAATCTCAGAAGCAGTAAGGTTGCCTGTCTGATGCATATACCAATTATCAGTGATTTGAACGATTTTGGGTGAATCTGCTCTATGTTCCTTAGCATCATGGAAAGTCCAGGCTGGAAATGAGCAGAAAGAAAGCCAAATGAAATTCAGCTGAACCTGATGAAAGAAGAAAACGATTGGGAACTGCATAAAGGAAAATGTCCTGGGTTTTGGCTGGGATGGAGTTAATTTTCACAAGAAGCTGGGAGGGGACACAGCCAGGACAGCTGACCCAAACTAGCCAAAGGGGTATTCAATACCACATGATGTCATGCTTAGTATATAAAGGCAGTTGCCTGGGGAGGAGGAGCCACTCCTCAGGGACACGCTGGGCATCAGGTTTTGGGCGGTGAGCAAACTGCACTGTTTATCATGCATTTCATATATTCATTTATGAGCATTGTTGTAATTTTTCTCTTCTGTCCCAGAAAACTGTCCTTATCCCATCCCACAACTTTTACATTTTTCTTTTGATCAGCCTCCCCCTCCCACTGTGGAGGAAGGAGTGAGTGAGCAGCCTTGGGATACTTAGGTGCTGTCTGGGGATAAACCATAACAGAAATATATTAAAATTTATGTGTTTTCAGCATTCCAAATGCTAAGATTCTACTTCACCTAAATTTTCTTATAAAATTCAACACTTTTTTTGAAATACCAGCTCTTGAGATTGGGATATTACATATAGGGTTTTTTTAAAAAGGGATATTGGCCCTCGTGGTACTTGGCAAAGGTCTGAAATAATTCAAAACACCAAAAAAGGCATAAAGGTACATCAGAACCTCAACTCACATAAACATACCAAAACAGAGTCCTTTGCAAGCCACAAAGACCCTTTCATTACAAAGTCTTACCAGGCTTATAAGAGAAAAAAAATATTTTCTTCACTCTTGGTAATTTTGACGTCCCTCCCTCCCCCCAGTTCTTACTTTGGTAATGACACTGTCCTGGAGATAGAAGATTTTTGGATTGAAGGAAATATTTTTAGTTTAGCCACAGAAACAGGACTTGCCCAGCCCAACGATGTAGGAAGCTGCAGGTTGGATAGGATTTGCTCTCTACTTTTATACAGGGACCTACTTGTCTTTAAAATGCTGGGCACACATCTGTCAGAGCGGAGCTGAAAATTATTAGCAAGGCATTTATTTTTAGGCCCTTCTTCAGTATATGCTGTATTCAGATGAGATAGTTATTGACAGTCTTACAATGCAGTTTAAAAATCCATCATAAAAATCATTCATATAGGCAAAGTGTCAGCAATTAGGCTGTAATCTCTTTGCTTTTCATAATGCCCCCAAAGTCCAATTGTCTGCTTTTCCTGTTATATATTGACATACAAGTATAAGTAATATATTTTACAGAACTCATTCTCATATCCCTCCATTATTCTAATTGACTCTGTCTAGTTGAAGATTAACACCTTCCTTCCTAGGACATCTGCCAGCGATGTATCATCACAGATAGCATTTTACCTACAGCAGAAACCTTTTGTATGTTAATACGTTCATATGCTGGCTGAAGGGTTTTTCAGATACTTTAAAACCCAGTTTCTCTCTCTTCATTGATGTGTTTAAGACACCAAATGATGTGCCTTGCTCAACAGACGGTCTTTTGTTTTTTGTGTTTCCAGTTTATACTGTCTTTGGCACTCCTCAGCAAGTTACAGATACATGATTATATAGTGTTGTATTTTAACAAATGGATATTACAAATTATCAATTCCAATGAATTCATACACTGAGCAAAGCAGTAAATGTCTGGAAGAAACAAGGTCAGCTCCAGTGTATTTTATTTTCATTTTTCATCTCCACTGTTTTAGATATGTCAGAAGGCATAAATTTTGACATATTTTTACCATGAACATGACATTTCATCTTAGAATTTTTCTGGGATTTGTTGAAAACTCCAAAGGCTTATATTCTTGGACACCACCCCATGGATGCCTAAAGTTATGCTGAAGATGTCAAGGGCACCGGTACTCCAGGCAGCTTCGCCAGCGCTGGCAGGGGCCCTAGCTGAGCAGAGAGATTCCTGCAGCTTCTAAATAAAACAACTTGCTCTGGCTTTAAATTGCCCCTGGCCTGGAGACTGAGCAATGCTGCTATTTTACATCATGGTGAGTTAGCACAAAATGTGCAGCAACTGTCAGCTGTCAGTGAAGACATGGGGAGTTTCCCCAAAGGGAAGATGGCTGCAATGACCACAGCCAAAGCTGCTGACCTGATGGAAGCCCATCAGAATCACTTTATTTCTCAATTTTCTTCCTTCATAAAAAAGTTGGGGTTTTTTTAAAATAATTTTTTCCTATCCTTCTTAAGCATTGTTTTTACTATCCACACCCTGAAGCTCCCCTTTCTTGTGGACATTTATTTTGGGCCTTTTATTTTGCAGTCATGATTTTTTTCTTCTTTTTAATATAGGCATGTCCCCAAAAATCAAAGCCCAATGAATTAATCTACATGCCCCCAAATATCCTAACTTGCTCCTTTATGTGCACAGAGAAGAAGCAGAAAAACACAACAAAACAGCCACCTGATTTAACAGAAAATATTCGACCTCATTTTCTTCATGCCTTTTGCTTCTTTCCTCCCCGTGTAAATCCTAAGCAAATCCTAAGACATTCTCAGCAGAGTTCACTGCGAAGGCTTGGAAGGAAACCATGTACTCCAGGGTAAGGCATGTATACATTCTTTATAGAAAATCTCTTTCCTCTCCCTTAGTATCCTTGGGGTTTTTTTTAATGAATGCAGAACTCAATTAAAAAAAAAATCACCCGGAAATGTTAATCAAAAGAAATGCTAAAAATGTTGATTAGCTGCTGAATATTAAATAAACAATACTCCAAGCATTCATATTTTTCAAGCATTTAATTAGGAAGGATTGGCTGATCTTATCCTTGATGGCCTTAGATACAGCTGAAAACTGTCTTTCCAACTGAGAAAGCAAAAGACATTTAAAACCTGATTTTTTATAGTGTGGAGGAATTCAGCTCTCCCTGATGTAGGTTCTTATGTACTTGAAATTGGCCATGAATAGAAAAAATGAAAAAATCAAAAAGAAGTCCAACCAATGTACTGAATCAATAGTTTTCAATTAAGTATACCTAGGAAAGTGTGACAGTGCCTTCAGCATAAACAAAAACATCCAAAAAGCAATATAGTAAAAATGAAGGTAATGAAATCTGTATTGACCGATTGACCTAATAATGCTTAAAAGTGAATCCAAACACTTGTATTTGTGAGCACTTCCCTCCCTAGGATTCTCATGCAGGATGCATTCAGTTTGTTTTTCTGTTCAAATATTACCATATAAGAAAGGACTGCTGGACGTCCTGGAGATTTTAATTAGTAATCATATTAGTGATCCCTAATAAAAAAATTAAATCTGTTAAAATATCAAATAGTTACTTTATTATGCCCTTCACTTCTTTGTGAGTTTTGCTACTAGGAGAAGACTCTGTTTTTCAAAATGAGTATCAGAATCTCTAGTCCAAGTCAGTCCAGCTCCAGGACAGATGGTGTTGACTCCAATACAAGAAGGCACTATTAACAGTGTGAAGAGGAAGTACAGAAACAAACTGGACATGTACATCCATCATGGAATAAGACAGTTTATGGTTGGAATATTCAACTAAATAAAAATGAGCCTACATTATAATTTGCCCTGACAGATTTTGCAGCTTGTAAACCTTTATTTTTATTAATTTCCTGCAACATCTTTAATAAAGAAAATGAAATAGAGCAACTGGTTTCAGTATTGTGTATTCTGGTGAAACTGCTGCACATCAGAAGGCCTTTGCTTTTACATGGGCAAAAAACACCCAAATTTAACAAAGCTGTGAAAGACCCAGGCAACCTTGGGATTCTGCAATAACATTTTAATCCAACATGTGCATACAGAGAAGCTTCATACTTCCAATTCTGCCTGACTGGCTAGGCACAGGAGAGGCCAGTGGGATCTATCAGTGGCTGGGGAATAAGATGGCTGCATAGGAAGCAGCTTTAGTCCCAAACCCATAAAGGCACCTTAAATCAGTTCCTCTCTGCATGGTACTATGACAGATGAGCATGGGAGACAGTGTCCAGCTATCCTCACTTTGTACATCTCAATTAAATGAGGTCCCTGCTTAGGGACATGGCTGGACTTGGCAGAGCAAGGTTAATAGTTAGATTTGATGACCTTTCCCAACCAAAATGATTCTGTCAAATATAAAACACCTTACCCTACTCAGTAACTTAACATAAGCTTTCACTTTTACCATCTTTCTGTTACTCATAGGATGAACTCCACCACCTGAAATTCTTCCTTCAGAAAGCAGTGTGGGTTACAAACCATGCTTAGGGAGAACAGCTATGTCCTCGGAGCAGGATGCTGCCCATAGTGGTGGGGGTAACTTTGCTTTGCCAAGCTTCACCAGCACTTCTTGGATAGAACAGTGCTTTGATGTTTTAAGCCAAGTGTGCTTTGAAAGTACATTCTAGCCCTTAGCGCTCAGGAAATTATTTTGTGGAGAAAGGATTGTCATTATCAGCTTCAGTGTTTTGCTATGAATAAACCAGATCAATATTGAAATGTCCTTGCTCGGTCTTTTGCTGCACTGTTCTCAAGATAGCCTCTGCTGTCAGAAAAGTCATCTTAAGCAGTTTATTACATAAAAACAGACTGAAATGCAAGAGGGCTGCTTCAGAGACTTTCCAGCATATTTATGTGTCCATGAGTGGGCTCTGGAGGACTCTTAGTGAAACAGAGCCATTCCAAGACCGTGGAATGATTCTACAAACTCCCTACTTCATTAATTTCTCTCAGTCTGGAGCATTCTCCTTCCTAGAAAAAGTCTTTTCCTTCCTTCTTTATCCCTTCCTGTGAAGCCTTACAGCAGTTAAGTGAAGAGAGGATAAACCCACTTTTGGAAGAGGAATCTCAAGAAGATGCTGGTGTAATAGACTCATGAAAAAAACTAAGAACTTTAATGAAAAATAAGAGAATAGGCTAGAGGGCATGGAAGATAGCCAGAATAGTGAGATATATTTTTAAAGAGCTGCAATGGAGACTAGGGAGGGAAACCAGCATGAGAGGATGTAGGGATTAAGTGAAGATCAATAATGGAAATACCAAATAAAGACAAGCTTGCAGTAGCAGTTCCCGAATGACTGTGGTGTGTGAGCCCTCCTGCTCCATCTCAGTCACAGTCTGAAGGGAGATGCTCAAGCTATGAGGGATGATCCATGCTGCCTCCTTTCCCAGTCCTCACCCCACTCCTTCTGATTAGTGGCATTCTCTGGTACACACAGGTCCCTACAGAATCTCCTGCAGACCAGTGCTCCCTATTCCTGCTGCAAGGACTGGCCCCTCAGCAAGAGCTGCCCTCCATCTGCTGTGGAAGGTGACTTCAGAAAAGTTCAGAAGGATGTCTGATCACCTTCCAATCCTTCTCTGCTAGAAACGTATCGAATTCCCAACATTACTACTTTTGAAAAACACCTCTGCTTCTCTTATTCAGAGGACATATCTCTTTTAGCAGATCCCTTCTGCTAAACCTTTTGGTCCATCTGGGATTTGGCAATCCTCTCCAAAAAGGAGACGTTCACTCTCACTGCCATCCGTGTGCTGTGTGGGACAGCATTTTTGATCTCTCTGAGAGCACTGCAGCTTTGCATAGTTTTATTCTGCCTCCTGAGACATTTCACATTAAGTTGGCAGGACAGCACTTAATCCAGTTCTGACTGGATTTTCCTTGTGTGACTTTATTCAAAGAATCATCACAGAATGGCCTGTGGTGGAAGGGACCTCAAAGCCCATCCAGTTCCAACGCCCCTGCCACAGTCAGGGACACCCTCCACTAGCCCAGGTTGCCCTAATCTCCATCCAACCTGGCCTTGAACACTGCCAGGGAGGGGGCAGCCACAGCTTCTATGGGCAACCTGTGCCAGGGCCTCACCACCCTCACAGTGAAGAATTTCTTCAGAATATCTAATCTAAATCTGCCCCCTTTTAGTTTAAACCCACTACCCCTCATCCCTTGTGAACAGTCCCTCTCCATCTCTCTTGTGGGCCCCTTCAGGTACTGGCAGGCTGCTATAAGGTGTCCCCGGAGCCTTCTCTTCTTGAGGCTGAACAAGCCCAACTATCACAGCCTATCTTCATAGGTTCCAGACCCATGATCATCTCTGTGGACTTCCTCTGGATTGGATTGAACAGCTCCATGTCCTTCTTGNCACAGCTTCTATGGGCAACCTGTGCCAGGGCCTCACCACCCTCACAGTGAAGAATTTCTTCAGAATATCTAATCTAAATCTGTCCCCTTTTAGTTTAAACCCACTACCCCTCATCCCTTGTGAACAGTCCCTCTCCATCTCTCTTGTGGGCCCCTTCAGGTACTGGCAGGCTGCTATAAGGTGTCCCCGGAGCCTTCTCTTCTGGAGGCTGAACAAGCCCAACTATCACAGCCTATCTTCATAGGTTCCAGACCCATGATCATCTCTGTGGACTTCCTCTGGATTGGATTGAACAGCTCCATGTCCTTCTTGTATTAGGGACCACAGAGTTGGATGCAGTACACCAAGTGGGGTGTCACCAGAGCAGAGTAGAGGGGCAGAATCACCTCCCTCAGCCTGCTGGCCGGGTTCCTTTGGATACAGCCAAGGATAAGGTTGGCTTCCGGGGCTGCAGCTCATGTTGAGCTTTTTTCAACATGCCCAAGTCCTTCTCCTCACATCTGTTCTCAATCCATTCTCCACCCAGTCTGCACTTGTCCTTTGGATTACCAGGGAAGAGGAAAATATTCAAGTATAGAACTGAAATTTTAAAAATAAATAATTAAGCTTTAACTCAAGGCTTGCAGTCTTATATAAAACCTTTGCAACATATCCCAAATTTCTTGAAAATATGAGCCCTGGAAGTTGTCTCCTTTGGGAGGGTAAAAATTAAATCTAAATACGTATTTAAATTTTAAAACCTTAACTTAAATGTGAGGAAAAGATCAGGTTTTGTTTTCTTATTAACACACTGGATCTGTAAGACTGTTTTACTGTGGTAGACAGTATGAAAATCCCTTTAACAACCTCAGATAAACCCAGACTTCCCCTCCAGCCACAATACCCATGCTTTTGTTTATCTATCTAAGCTTTGACTGCAGTAACTAACCCAGTAAAGAGTCTCCATGGAGACTGAAAAGTCATTTTAAACACCCCTGACTTTTGGAATATAAATTTTTCTTAACAGATATTGTATGAATTTTCAGCAAAAGGCAATGTTTCCTGATCATTCTTGATGACTTGTATTTTCTGTAATCTACTCACATAAATACATACAAAACTGTCAAAATTATAAATTAATGAGTAGATATTGGTATTTAAAGTGAACTACCAATATTGATTTTCTTTGATCTACGAAGGAAATGTCTTTAAATCTGCTTAGAAATATAACTGCTTTGGAAAGTGTTGAGAATTTACGGTTTAAAAGCTCACGAAAAACATAGATCCTAAAGGCTGTACTAAATAAGGAGAGGCCAATTTCAATCTATGAATCTAAAAATGTAATGCAACTGTGATATTTATTATTTCTCTCAACTTTTCCACAGCTTACACATATACAATTTTAGTCTATGCTTTTTTCTTTTTTTAATGGCAAAGGAATTCTGAATCAATGTAATAAAAATCTGTAAGTAGTGCAATACAGAATTTATATCACAACTTACTTGATTTATGATTTCTAATCGTTTGGGCCGAAATTTAACTTAACATATGATTTCTGATCACTTAGACCTTCAGAAGACAGGGTTGGAACCTCATACATAGCTTGCTGTATCGATTAACAATCATAATCTAGACTCAAGAATCATATGAAAGAAGACGAGTCATTCACTCGGTCCTCAGAGGATGCAGATGATGGTGGAAGTGTTCCTTGCCACCCAGGCATCCTGGGTGTCACTGTCCAGCAGTAGCTCCAGTCCAGGTTCACTGCTTAGGACTTGTAACTGCTTCATTTTTATGGACAGTGCTGTGAGTGCTGTTAAACTTCCCTGTTATGTCAGAGGATCCTCACTACCTGGCTGGCAGCGTGCCTGGGACTTTCAAGGCTGGTGAGGAAAGAAATTATTGCCCAGGCACCCAGGAACCTTGAGGCCGGCAGGGAGGGGAAGAAGAAACCTGTTTGATTTGTCTACTGGGTTCACAAGACCTACCAATAATGAGGGGAAAGGGAATGAATATGTGACCAGCTCAGAGAGATGTCACAGAGAGTGGCTATTTGCTTTACAAAAGGGCATGTTATGCTACCCATCTTACCAGTGGTTGGGAGCAGGGAGCTGGCTACTGCTGCATATGATAACAACAGATTTCCTGATGTAAACTCCTTCTTGAGGGTGTAGCTTTGGGGTTTTTGTAAAAATAAGACAGAGGTAGGCTGTAATGTTTTTATAGGTCTGATGGATTCGTACCAGGCATAGTCCATCACAAAATACCTGTGTCCTGGGCTTCCTGAGAACCTGTGGTCTGGTGGGCAGCTGGAATCTACCACCATCATAGTTTTAAGATCTGTTTTAAGTCACTGTTGATAACTACTTTGAAACTGAAGTTTTCAAAAGTTGCATTGTTCATGCCTTGATCTTCTCTGTGTGGATTTGGAGATTTGGTAGTGGCTCAAACAACAATTGAGACTGAGAAAAGTGGGCTGGGTTTTTTTTAATTGAAAATAGTCATTATTAAGCATTCAGTTTCATGATAAAGGCCTTGCAATGTTCAGATGAAAGACAGTATAAAGGTTTCTTCATTTGCACATGAAAACTAAATAGCTTTAAGTTATGCTTCAACAGTAACCACTGGGCTACATTGCCATGTCACTTTGCAGTCAGGGTTTAAATATAAGAACATTGATGGTACTTTTCCTGCTTGATCTGAGGGCTGGATTCCAATAAAACTTGTTGTACTCACCCACGTACAGCCTGTATCTCACATAACTATCATCCTTTCAAAACTGGCAGTGCTTGACACTCCAAACAAGTTGCATTGAAGTCAGATGCAGAAGAAAGGAGAAATCAAAAGCAGAGAACCTAGCAGGACAAAGGAAGCGACCCAAGGGTAGCAGAGGTGAGGGAGCTAATGAGGGAGAGGGAACTTCTTCAGACTGCCCAACAGGCTGTACACTGCTTTGCTGCTGGCTTGCACGGTCTTGGCTTTGTTGTTTTTTTGAAAGAATAACCTCCAGGCTGTGTGAATGAATCTGCAGCCTTTAGTGTTACTGATACATAGCCCAATCCACAGAAGATAACTGCAAATCTGAAACTCCCCAAAGGAACGGCTCCTTCAGCGAACCTCAGAGTTTGGGTTTGGTGCAGGGGCCCACGATACTTCTCTGAAGTTGAGAATAACAGATTCAGATTATTAGAGTACAGAGAAAAGTAAATCTTCTGCAACTTGAGCAGAGCATTTAGGGACATTACAGAGTCACAGATAAGACTCACATGCTGTTGACTGGCAGAAGAGCTTTCATTTGGGAACGCTGAGTGGCAGCGTAACTTTGTCAGCATGCACAGTTACAGGGAAATAAAAAGAGTATATCAGTTACTGTTCAGCCAATAAAAACTACCGTTACCACAAGATTTTATGACATTTATTGCTAACAAAAATAAATATTGTGAGCTGATGATAACACAACAGGTTTTGTTTCTTTTGCTAGTGGCTGTGTCTCTCCATAAAATAGAGAGACAGACTAGACCAAATATTTGAATTAGTATTTCATATACCTACTTTAGCATATGGCTATGTTACCATGCTTAAGTTTGTTTATCTCCCTAACAAACTCGAGCTACTTGCCACTGGTCTCTCAGAGGTATCTTCCACTTCAACTTTTTTAAAAGTAAAAGCATTATCATAGGAAAAAAACCAGACAAGACTGAAAATCTCATTAAGAGTATCTTAGTAAAGTCTAATTAATGGATAGCAGTTCAGCATGGCAGCATTTAGATGTTAATCTGTTCATCTGTTTTGCTTTCATCTACCTGAGTGTAACCCTTAGTGACCATATCTGAAGAAGAGCAGGACCTGGTACAGAGCGGAAGACGCCTCCTTTATGTAACAGCAGTTCTCTGAATGGCTGAGTATCCAGATTGCCTCATCAGCTGTGCAATGAAACTCCACTGTGAAACTTCCAGTCCAATAAAGCGCGTGTATATTCACACTGGTGCATGTTGACCATCATAGCTTTTAGTATTACTGTTAATAATAATAATTACTGATGCTCAGTTACTAGCTGAGGGATCGCAGGCTACAGAACAGGTATGTTCTGCTTTCTTGCTGTGTGACCATAGAGGGCAAAGGGCAGAAACTCACGAACTAGAGTATACTCCTGCCAGATACAGTCCCAGGAACTAGAACTGAAGTACGGGGAGAGTTGAGCCAGACCTCTCTTCTTGACAGATTGTAGATAGTAGCCAGGCATGTTTTCCTATTTTGTTATGTTTCCCCAAAGAAAAGATTTTGGCAGTTTCATATCAGACAGGACTGCCACATTTTTATGAGAAAAAAAGGATAAGGAAAGCAGCCTTCCTTACAACTGCCCAGGTCTCACAAGGAGGGGTTAATCTCCAGAATGACAACCCTTACCTGCACGGGTGGAGGTTGTACAGAAGGTGCAGCTGCACTCATAAACTTGGTATCAGTTAACAGCTGGTGCTAATAGAGAGGCTGCAAACCATGATGCTGCAATAAATCCTGTCTACTTATGGCCAACAGCAGTCCTAACCAACAACCATGTGAGCTGAAATGGAAGAAAAATAATAGGCAGTTCTTTAAGCCACCCAGTAGGCCAGTTAAGTCCAGTGGAAGTCAAGGGTGACTTAATCTTGCTGGTGAAATGCTGAAGCGTATTACTGAGATTAGCTCCACTGAGGATCTCCACTCAGCCCGCTGCAACTGAGCAGGATCTGGGTGGGTGACTGCTATCAAAAACTTCATGACTGTGTGTTATGGTTTAGCCCCAGCCAGCAGTGGAGCTGCCCAATCTGAGGTTTGAGGGAAAAGAAAGATACGGAGCACCCTGAGAGAATTCAGTCCAGGCAGTACTTACTCCCTTCTCTTGTGAGACTCCCCAGTGGCAGCATTAATATGGTTTGATGCAGTTGAATGAACACCCTAGTACTGGCTGGCTGCCTAGTACCTAAAAAAATGGCACATCTACAGTGAAGGAGGTTCAAGGGGGCTGTAGGACCTTCTGCAGATGTGTTTAATCCCCCAACAAAATGAACAAAAAGAGTAGGTGTCAGTAAGGGCCAGTATGACCAAGAAGCACATGTGGGTAATTTCAGTTCCACAAGTGTGTTTCTTTCTATGGTTTAAGAACATAAAAATAGGAAAGAATGAAAAATGTCATGAAAACTTAACAGCTGTCTTTCCTGATTAACTGCTACAATGCATGAATCATTTTTTTGACAGTAGACCTACTGAAAACATTTTATGATGAGGTTTGAACTTTTAAATCAAAGGTTTACTATTTTCGAGACAAAAAACATTTTGATAAGGATTTGCATAAATTTCCATGCGTAATATGCATATTTAAATTCAGGGTTTAGTAGAAAGAAAAAGATAAGAAAATATCTTCATCAAAGCAATGTTGTCTAGGCTACTGTGCTGTTTAAGCCTAACATCAGATACCTTATCTGGAGGAGCCTTTAAAAAAAAAGGCATATGTTCTTTTTTGTCACCGAGTTTTCCAGGCAAACCTAAAGCCATGTATTTGGCAATGTTAGTGATAAGACAGGGCAATACGTTACTTTCTGGCACATCCAAAACTTCAAGCAACAAATAAATAGCTTGGATGACACTGATTATTTTTCTTGGTCTGTCGTGAGTGATATGCTGAAAATTATAGAAGCCTATAATTAAAACCAGAAAGCAATACATTTGCCACATTGTCCTATTACTGTATATACCTGTTTCTTCTTCTGTTTTGTTTTTTTTTTCTAAGGAAGAATCAGCTGCAGTGTATGCTGTTCTGGCCCTGAGTGGAAATGGAGGAAATCCTTTTGGGTATGCTGGGAGAAACATTGTGCAACACTTCGCAGTGGGTCTGTGAAACTGAAAAGCGTGTAGGAGGTTTGAGCTAGCATCAGTTTAGCATTTGTGAGCCAAAGTTTGGTGACAGACTTTTGAAGGAAAATATAAGATGTAATCTCAGAGAACTAAGCTTTCCGTATGCAATTTACTACGCCAGATACTCCATACCAATGGATGAAATGGGTGAAGAAGGGCTGAGCACACTGAACTGGAATACAGAGTTTTGTTTAAATATTTTAAACCATGCTTGTTCTACCAAGAATAACTTTTTGGAAAAATGACCTGGTAAAATACTATTGTGAATAAGAAAAAGATATTTTTAAGAAAAAAATATCTCATTTGCTACTGGTCTTAGTTCTTCTTACAGGAATAAAAAGGAAAAAGTGCACAAAATTTTAGTGTTATTTTGTGCATAACAAATGTCCATTTCCAAAGTGAAAGGGAAAACTGTAAATTTAATGTAGCTGCAACCACTGACAATATTTCAAATTGTAAAATATGTTTTTGTTTCCTACACTTAAGCCTGTAAAGAATACCAGTCCCTCTTGCTCTTATATTCATTCATTGTGCACAGAAAGGACTCAGACACAAATGCAAAAATATATCACTGATTCTTTTGAAATATTCATCCTTAAATTTCACCCTCTTCTATAATTTATATAATATTAGCATTTCATCCTTTTGTTTTAAAAAGAAGAATAACATGAAACTATCCACTAATGTGCAATTTCTTGCACCTGCTTCTCTGAAAGCTGTAAGTCAAAAAAGAGAGGGAATCTGCTTAAAATCCCTGCCAATATCAAGCCCAAGTTAACACACTGAATATCAGCGTGCTCTGCCCAAGTATTTTTCTGCAGATTCGAAGCTGCGTTGCTGTGTGGAGGGTGCTGCCAGCTGCATGGCAGACTCTCTCCCTTTGTGCACAGATCACCAGAGGCAGCTTGTGCTTGGACAGAGCCCAGCAGGACAGAGCTCCTGAGGACACACGTGGGGAATGACATGAGGGGCTTGGGCCTACGCTCTGTGCAGCAGACCCACACAGACTGGGCTGCGTGTCAGGTCCTGTGCTTCAGCACAAGGAGCTGGAGGTTAAACCTGCCTAGGAGCACTTTCCAGACCTCTTTCCTGATATACAGGAAATAATGGATGTTTCTTAAATCATAGAACTAAGTTCTATATAGAGAGGTAAAAGAAAAGTAGCCTGTGTGTAGATCAGGCGTGTGCTGAGCATGAATATTAGACTGAAATTTTAGAGGCAGAAGCAAAAAGGTATCCTTTAAAACACATGCCCTTTAGAAATGCATGTAGCAGTGCTGACATTAACTTAATGGGTTTAATTTGCTTTGAGGACATCTTATATTCACCCATTAGCATGCTAATGCATTTTCCAATTTTATTTTTTCTGCTAACAACAATTCAAAAAATGCCATCATATCTTTTATCACCAGAGAGACATGATGGAACATAGAAAAAACTATTTCTAATACACTGTAGCCATAGTTGCTAACTTGTAGTTCAGTTTAGGTGTTAAAAGGAAAGGAAAAGCTAATAGTTTGAAAATGGAATAGAACAATTTTTTCCACAGTGTTGTCCAACAGGACAACTAGTGCAGTCATATCCAGTAAATCTAGTTGCCAAGCGCCATGTTGTAGTGAATGCTCGTATTTTTAAAGCCTTCATTCTGAATGTTGTCTTGAATTTACAGTAGCACAGTCACTCTTTAAGGTTCTACTTTAAAACAATCTCAAATTATACTGTGAAGAATTTAATTCAAGTCATGTAGCTTTTAGGAAGCCTCCCTCAACCCGACCCTGGTAATGTCTGAAGTCACATTGTACAGACACAATCTACTCAGGTCCTGCCCGATGGCTACTCTTTCAAGTCTCCAGTCTTTGCCCGGACCCAATTCCACCTCCCACATGTTATGGCCACAGAAGAAGAACCACAGAACCCCTGTTTATTCTTTTGGCTATAATTTGAAACAAACCTAATTTTCATACTATACCAAGCAGACTGGCTAATACTAAATTCCAAAAATAATTCCTATAAAAATACAGAATTAAACACAGCACAACTGAGTTCTTAAAGTCACAGATTTCCTGCTGTGTCCTAGGCATTTGTCTCTTTATAAAACAGGCATTTTATGCACCTTCTGCCAGCTGATTCTTTCTCAAAGGTGATGAGCTTGAGCAGACCAATGAGAGGGAGCTGTTTAAATGACACCAGAGAAAAAAGCAAGAGAAAAAAAGGAAAAAACCCCATGTATTTCATGGAAGATCCTCTGAATTTCTTAAGATGTGTAACCATAATCCTTTTCAACAGGGACATTAAAAAATATCCACCTTACCAGTTTTGAGGAAAGACTTTAATTCTTAAAGAGTGAGGGCAATTAAAGTTTTTCCTAGGATACTGTCCTCCCTGCTCCTGTAGACCTTGACAGGCTTACAAAACACCGATTGTCTCAAAACTTCAGTAATTCAAAGTCTCCTGGGCATCTTCACCCTTGTGTGTCTCACAAGGAAGTATCCCTGATGCTTCAGCAATGTGGAACCGTTTATTTTTGAATTCCTGCCCTAGGAAGCCCTCCACAGCAGCGCCTTCAGCAGACACGAGACAATGATAAAGACATTGCCAAACACTTGAAGATGGGACAACGTTTTCAGGTGCAGAGGATCAACTTAGAGCGAGTGTAAACAACTGTCCCTGCCTAGCCTTTGGACTTAACAAAGACTCAAATCTAGGATTTCAACTTAGAAAATGAAACTTCAGGCTTTTAGATTACATCTTATGTTCCGGCTGTTTCTGACTGAATCGGAGACACTGCATTAGGAATACCCTAAGTATAACTACCTCTTCAACTTTAATCCAGTCATTATAAGTCTAGAAAGGTTGTGTTTGTAAAAACAGGTTTTACTTCAACTCAGAGGCATTTATTTTCCAGTCATTTCTGTAGAACTCAACATACTGAGTTGACAGCATTTGCAAAGATAGTACAAAGCCTCTCCCTTCTACGGAAAGGCATCACTGCCGTAAAAGTAACACTCCATGTGAACGGAACTATGATGAAGAAAGGGGGCTTAAAGGCTCCTAATGAATTGTAACCATTGAAAATCCTAACAAGCATAAATACTACAGGTGGTAGTATAAAAGAGGATTGAATGCAACCACTGTAACACTAACTGAACAAAATATGCATCAAAGTTGCACAGAACCACTCTCAACATTAATTTATTTCCCCTTCAGACTTAATAAGAAAGAGTTATAAAAGAAAATCAGATACAACTAGGCCAATTGCTTCACCTGTGTCTAAATGTTGTCTAAAGAATTCACCTAAAGGGGTTATAAATGGTTATTGCCCGTTTCTTATACAGACCTCAGACATGCAGAAAATCATGGTTCCTATTTCTAAGAAATAAATCTGTTCCCCAAATCTGCATGCACCAAATTACTGGAAGGCACATACCTTGCACTTGCACCATTAGCTGGATTTCTGAAGGAAAAAGCCTCCTGGAAAAGGCAGCTTCAAAATCTGGGCAGAGCTCCATAGGAGATCTGCTGAGTCAAAGCCTGCTTGATTTTTTGTTAGCAGCTAGATTTTCAGCACACAGGCACTCTGCCTGAAAAAAACAGAAACTGCTGGTCCTTGTGAACTTATGAAAATTTGTATCTATAAAGGAGAATACTGTGCAGTGCTGTGACAACTGCCACTGGCGTTTTCTTCAGAGGAAACACAGAGACTGACCTGAAATTGAAGAGTTATGCTCTTCAATTACTTTATCAAAGTTTTAGGCTAACTGCTGATAAAGTCTACAGATGATACAAAAAATGTACAAGTGGTAAAAAATTATTAGGGGGCCTGTCAATTTCATAGGTCAGTCTGAACTGTCTGCCAAGCTAGTCTCAGTTAAACAGCTTCTGTTGTACCTGTGAAAGCATACAGAGAACACTGCTATTTGCATTCCCTAGAAGGAAGCAATTCTGAAGTGACTGAACAATTCTAGGACATAAGCACTAGTGGTGTATTCTTAGCATCATCCTTGGATGAGGTTTAAGAAGTAAATCACTGGGTGTTCAAAGAGCAGAACTATCAGAAATACTGATTCAAGATTTCTTATGCCAAAAGTTTTCGACTCTCAAAGAAAATCTCTATTTGAGTTAAATCTTTTGCTGTTACCATAATTTGCAGTCTTTCAAGGATTTTTAAATTTTAATTAGGGAAGGCAAGATATCAATGTTTCCTGAAGTTTCTGCAGTATAGTTGAAATTTATTGAATCTTCAAGTCATTTAGCTAAGCTCTTAGACAAAACCCTCACAGAATGGTGGATGCTTGGCTACTATGCCGTTGTATGTATTGCTAATAGGTTTAGATAAAAGTACAGATACTGATTTGTTTTTAATGTAAAATGTTAATAGTCAAATTAGATATAGCATTTCTCATAGCTGAATAGATTCATGCTGACCTAGGCATGGTGTCTAGAAATAGGACTATCCATCTGTTGTTATAAAGGAGAAATGTCAGCCAGACACCAGACTGAAAAAAATGCCTTTCAGTATAACTGCTTTGAACTAACTGCTTTTAAAGAATCACCCCAACACACATTTTAATCCAAATTCCTTCAACTGAATCTAAAAAGCATCTGTAGATTCACTGTCCTGACTGCAGTCCAGCTTTTGACCAAGCCTTGAAACTGATGTGATTTGAATTTGGATTTGCTCCATTGTTCACACATGCGAAACGGCACCACTGCCTTCGGAAGGCCGTTTATCACAGAGAAACACATTTCCAGCTCCTGCTCGCTCCTGCCATCTCCTTCACAAACACACAGACACATGTCCACAAGTCTGCTTGCTTGGTTTTCTGCAGCACTGGTCACTGCAAGTTTTCTTTCACTTCTCTCACATTCAGAAGCGAACTGCAGTTTTGTAATTGCTACCAAAACCGGAGCACAGGCTAGTCAAAATCAATTATCAGCTGTGAGATGGAAGGAATAAAGTAGAGGAAGAACAGCAGGGCAACAAGCGCGCTCATGAAATTAAGAATAAAAATAACAAGCAAATCTATGTCTCCTCCTGACAAGTGAGGCTCTCTGCCTCTCTGTCATCCCTTTCATCACGCAGATGACTGCTCAGTAGCTCTCAGCACGCAATAATGCAGTCCCTCCTGTCCACCAAATTTCAATAGCAGCTGCCAACGGTTTGTACAGCCTTTAGATAAAAATGATACAAACATCTGATACCTCTGTTAGAACCATGGGTTTTAAGTATTTTCTTGTTTCAGTCTACAAGGACTTTTTTTTTTTTTTTTAATTAGTATGAAGCCTAGTTACTTTTCACCAGGAGACAAAGAGTGCCAACCATACCAGATCTAGGAAGCTGGAAAACAAACAGGTGAGAAAATTAATAATAAGTACTCATATTTACACTTGTTATAATGAAACCTTTGTGTCAGAGGAAGCTAGATAATACATGGCATGCCATCTGGTTTGCCCAGAGATGGGGCAATGAGATTTGTAGATTACAGCTGGTCCTAGACAGCCATTATCCCCCAGTTAACCCAGTGCTTGAACAAAATCAGCCCAGGGACAAAGAACAGGACAGGGAAAACAAGAAAGTGCTTCAGCTGGCAGCCACAGCTGCAGGTTCAGCTGGGAGGTTGGGTGTATGCCTCCATTCTCTGTTTTTGCTAAACTTTCACAGCAGCATCCATGAATAACACTTTCAGCTTCCTGCTGGTAGGTGTCCCATAGTGTTGAACAGAGCAGTAGTCACAAATGTGTAACAGCAAGAACTCGGCATGATGCCTCCAGCTTGTACAAATGGGCAGAACATCCCTTTGGCATAACAAGTCACAGTGAGCAAATGTGTCTTACTCTTCGAGCGTCAAGCAGAGACTCCTCTCAGACACATTCAGTTGTCCAAAAGCTGGTTGTCTGGTCTATACTAGTCATGTAAGCTCATCAGTTGTCTATTAAATGGAGAGAGGTGCTCCTAAGAGCAATTCAGCATAGAGTTGTACAGCTAACTGATGGAGAGAAGGTGGGACATGCTGTGGAGTCCCCCTTTCCCTTGCAGGAGTGTGATGAGTACATCCCTAGTATTTACATAGGATCTGCTGGGCAACCCATGATCCCATTTCTCGTAAAGCAGAATCAAGCTTAAGGCTCTCAGTTCTTAAGTTTCAAAGTGGTGAAATACCAGCATATACAGACCAAGAAAAACTCCAGGTGTAGACAGGGAAGGTGCTCCATGTGTTCCATGACACTTTCTACCACAATATTAAGTAGAAGAATGTGAAACAGAGAAAGGTTTTTTTCTTGGAGAGTCTGGGGCTGGGCAACAATTCTTATTAGAAACAGGCATCACAGCCTCACCTCCTTTTACTTTAAGTGCGTGTTTAAGTGCCTATCCTGGAAGAAGTCAACAGTCGTGCAAATCTTAAAATATATTTTACAAAAGCAAAACTGAAACATACGGAAAAATTGCAAACACTCTGAACAAAACCTGGAGTGCTGCTCTCCTGTGGGAAGCGCATACAAGACAGCACATGTAGCACAGGTGACAACACTATTCCTGTCACTCAGAGCACTGCTAGGATGCTCTCAGATACTAAAATAAGTTGTAAAGGAAGAGATCACTGAGACTAACTCTAACTTTCCTTTTGGGTCAACTTTACTTAAAAAAGCCTTAGATTATTTACATCCTGGCTGATCCACATCTGATTAAAACGGCATACTTCTGTGGAGACGTCTTGACTTTCATATAATGGAAGGAAATAGAAGTTCCAGCCATTTTAGGTTCTGCTATTCTGATGAAGTTGGCTCAGTGTTTTTAAATTTGAGGCACAAGGCTGACAACATAATGTATAAGCAGCTAAACAAGAGCATAAAAAATCAAATTAAAAGACTCGCTCCACACACGGTATCTCATTTTTCCCCATGAAACATGGAAACACTTTCTGGTGTCTTAGCAGTTATTCTCCAAGCTAGCATACTGCTGGTTTTAGTGGTATGCATAATGTGCATTAACTGAAATCACAGAAAACACAACTGTTACAATGATTTCTTAAGTATTCATTGTCTGTCCAGGAAAAAAAAAAAACAACACACACAAAACCCAAAACAAAACCCAAACTAAACCCGAAAACACCCCCAACCAAACAAAACCCAAACCCACAATCCAACAAAACCTCACCATATATTTGCAACCTCACCATATATTTGCACCAGATATTTGCCTCACCATATATTAGCAATACTTGGGCACAGCATTGGGAAGTAAGATTTCCCAAATAATTTACAATGGCACAGTAGGTGACATTAAATGTTTTCTGTGCCATTTAATATGAATTCCAAGTTTTACTTACCAATCCTGCACAGCATTGAAAGACTCTTCATTTGTGATGTCATACATTAAAATGAAGCCCATTGCACCCCGGTAGTAAGCTGTGGTAATTGTTCTGTATCTCTCCTGGCCTGCTGTGTCCTGAAACAATAACAAAAAAAATTTTTACATCTTGCAAATTAAATGAAAAATGTTATTTTTTTTTTAAAAGAAAGAAAACTGACAACAGTTATTGTATAACTCTGCAATCCTACTCATAAAACTCATTAAGGGGGACAAAACTGAGAATAACAGGAAAAAGGGGAATTTTGCATTGGAGGTGAGAGTAGAGAGAAGCAGAAAGGCATGGCCCTCTGTCAGGTTATATATCCTGAGTCACTCAGTGTTTCATGTCATTCAACTTGAAAGTCAGGTAAGAACATTGCCTCCTCCTTCTGCTTTGTACCTTCCCAGTTTGACAGAAGGAACAGGTAAAAATCTCCTTTCCTGGATAAAATGCTGGGACAAAATAATATCCTTTAAATCAGAATGGTTCCTGAAGTCTGGAAACATCCTGACCAAAATGGTAACGTCAAATCATTTTGTTCTCACAATTTTAAGCCATTGATGCTCATGGCAACTTTAGTGCCAATACAGATCTGTGCTGACAAAATAAAAACTGGAAGGTAGTGCTTTTCAAACAAGGATGATATTCAACAACAACAACAACTACAGTTTGCTAGCAGTCCCTTACCTTTAACCAGTTTCTCCCTAACTCTCTGTATCCTGTTCAGTTGATTTTAATGTAAGAAATGTAAGTATTCCTTTCTCACACTGCTTGCTTTACTTATTTCCATTTAAAAACTTTCAGGGCAGGGAGTACCTGCAACTACATTTATATGCAAAGTCTAGCAGAACCACCCATGTTTCTAACAAAATTGTGAGATAAGAATAACTAAAGTCCAGGAAATTCATAACTATTTCCTGTTCCAGCACACCTATTTAATAATTTTAAACAATAAGCATTAAAAGCTTTAGTTGTAACATTTCAGTGCAATCCTAAAACTCTAACAGATTATCCATGCATATTTAAGTTTAATAAATTTTGAAACTTGATTTCATTATTTCAGATTTTTTGAGTGGATAAGAAGTGGTGTGCATTTATTCCTACAGAGAGGGAGGAATAACCATTGATAAACAATGTTTTATTTGGTGTGTTTTCTGAAATGGTTCCTGGGCTAGAAGTACTGCCTTGTGAACAAGAGAAAAATATATCAAGTGGGGCCCTTCTTTACACATACATCATTCATCTCATAAACTAATAAAGTAAAAAAAAGAGAATCTACTTACATCAAAAACCACTTACAGAATAAGAAACATAACCAAGACAGTTACTGAAACCAAACAAGGTCTAAGACAAAATATCCACATTCTGTCCATTCTGGATTACAGCTGCTACTGCTCTGATGTAGTTCAGCCACTACAAGCAAAGCTAAGTTGGAACTTCAGACCTTCACAGGTCTCAAAGGAGGCTAGGTTGCATCTTTGTGGGAAAGGCCAGGCAGACCTAAACTTTTTCTGCTTTGCTCTGAGCTATGAGCCAGTATCAGCTGTGGTTGAGAGCCATATTAACAGAACCACTCCCAGATTTCCTGGTGGTATTACTGAGTGTTAAGGAATTAAGACCTCCATGAAGCCTGTGTGTATTCAAATAGTCAGAAGTCAGTTCTTTCTCAGTAACTCATAGTCTGCCAGCAACACAAAACTATCATTTAGCTGAAGAAATATCAAAAGATCACCTGTCTTTTATTTAAAACCACTTTGCTGTATTTGTTTTATGGAAAAAGGTTTACTCTCACATTTTGCTCACTTAATGTATTCGATTTGACATTAGACAAAAGAGCTGGGAGGGTCAGAGGAAAAATATGGCCTATGGCAAGCGCGCGGCCTTTCTGTACGGGAGAGAGACGATTTTCAAACAAGTTTTGTCAGTGTCTATCTGTTTGTTTGTCAGTCAGAGACACGTACAGTCGGAAATACGACAGTATGACAAGCAGGAGCCCACTGCTAGTGAAGCAAATCTTGTTTTGCTGCAGGTAATTTCCACTGAGCCCTGTCTGCTAACATGAGTGAACAGCCCTAGCAATGAAGCCGTACATTAGTGAAGCTTCCTACCCACGACACAAACTATGTTCTGCCCAGTGTTAAAGGTAGCTAGTGCAGGCTTAGGCTCTCTTGATTATAGAGAATGAAAAATGAGTGTAAAGGAAGACACATCAAGAAAAAGTTCTTAAATAATTTCACACAAAGGGAAATGAAGTTAGAGATGAAGATCCAAACACATCGGGTTAAGAGATGCTCTCCTTCACCTAAGCATTTGGTTTGGATCAATCTGGGAAAGAACCAGGTATTTGGAGTTGTTTTCAATACAGGATTCTAATATGTGCCTGTAGATAATATTATGTTAATGTGACGATAAAATGGTACTTCGGTATATGGCATAGATGAATGACCACAAATAGAGTGGACTGTATTCGTTTCAAGCAACAAAAATCACATTCCTGTAGATATTGTCTTTCTCTTCACTTGCTCTAAGGAAGCAACTAAAATTTTAATTGGCCTAATGGACAAATTATGGACTAAAGTGTTTATGATCATGTGAGAAATGAAACCAAGTATCAGTAATCAATGTTGTCAAAACTTGTGTGTTCCACACACTCATAAACATCTCCTTTCTAGTCAGAATGCAAAATGTTCATAAATGCCCGAAAGACAGTTCCTTTTTTATGACTATTAAGGAACTTAAATACCACTTGCAAGGAGAAGTAGCTCATTTGAAACATCAAATACTTTAATATTATACATCATATTGAATTACAATGATTTATTTGAAACAGCTAATGCAACTATGAAAGCGGCCTTTCACTCTGTTTATTACCTTCTTATTCTTATGGAATAACTGAACAGAAAAGAAATATTTTCCATATGTAATCATATTAGTATTTGTAAATAATTTATTTTTTCCTCAGGTACTGTTTTGTTCTTGTACTTGAGGAAAACCTTTTCCAATTCAGTATGGTTACTGGCTGCTGCTATAATATCTTATACTTTTTTGCAACGTCATGGAATTTATCTGATTACCGTCTTTTCAGGTTTAAATTCTGAAATAAAAAAATTATTACTGTGTTTCATTTCTAAGCAAAATAAATAACATAAACTTAAAGAAGAAAATCTTAGCTATTATTGACTGGCGTTTTAACTAAGGCAGTTGATTTCCATCTTTGATGGGCAGAAAAAAAGACACATAGATTATGTTGGGGGCCTTTTCATTCATGTAGGTAATGTCTTGGAAGGACAACTAACCATTAAAGAGGTAAAGTGGAAAAGCAGAAGAGAATGAGTGACAGTGAGGGAATGCTTAATGAAAAGTCCCATGTACAGAAGAAAAAAAGAGGTATTCCATAAATCTTAGTCAAAACAAATGAAAAAGGGTCTCAGCAGCTGCAAGAAATATTTTAAGATACTATATTCACTTTCATTTTGTTTTATAATAAAGTTCCCACAGTGCCATTAGCTTCTGGTTAGGTTATACTATGTTAGAGACTTTTTTTTGATGGGCACCACATTTTAGATATTAAATCACAGAATGATAAGCTTTAGCCGACATAGAACTCTAGAAATTATCCAGTTTCTGAGCACTGCATATGGCACTGCTAATCAGCCATGGCCCAGAGTATTTCAAGAGTCTAAGACTTGAGTTTGACCTTGTGTGCTCTGATGTTTCTAATATGTTTTATGCTGGGTTTTTTTCTTAATTTTTTTTAAAAAAAATATTGTAATTAGATATTTTCTGACATTTTTATTTCCAGATTCTGATATGTATAAACTCATATTAGAAAATTCTCACTTTTTTTCCAAAGAAATTAGATAGTTAAAAAAGCTGACTATAGGCAGTGAAAAAGGAATGGTAGAGATGCAGCCTAAGTGAAAAGTACCCGTTTCTGGCTCAGGATGAAGATAGCAATCTATATGTATTCAGCCAAACCTCCTTTATCGTCTGTGTGTGAAATGGTCTGGACATAGATAGTTCCAGAATACCGTGACTGTTCATTTCAGTTTAGAGCTGTGAATTTGACAGTACAATAGAGTAAAGATATGTTAGTTATTTTTGCAGCAATCACACAAACTTGTTTCTATGCTGTGCTTCTCCCTTGAAACAACTCTTAAATGTCACGGGGAATTTCCTACAGATCCTCATTATTACGGCGTAACTGCCATACCATTGCCATACCATTCCTGTATGGGGAATGCACCAGCTGCAGGGAGCAATGCTCCCAGGGAATGGAGAGGTACAACCGCGTCAGGAGAGACACAGAAACAGAAGAACCTGTATTCCTCACGAATTTAAAACTTTATAGGGTTGGGAAGTGTCAAAATACAAAATCTTGAAAATAATAACTAGTCTTGTAAAGTACAGTTAGCTGAGTTAACTTAGCAGCTGTAAATCCCCCTTACTGCCAAGTCCTCCTGAGCTAAACTTCACCTAGAATGCGCCATACCAGGTTAGACCATAGCAATGCTTTTGAGCAATACATTGAATCAGGCCCTTGAATTTGTTTGCTGAGCATGTGTGCTCCATCCCACCCTTGCCTAGCACTGCACCACTGACAGGAACAATACTTTATGTAAGTAACTTTCAAGTGGAGTTGCTCATTATTAATTCAAGACAGTTTTGAAGGTAAAATCCAACAGCATTAGGCAGCAAGAACTTTTAATGCACCCGTCATGAAGGAATTCAGTCTGTAAAACAAACTGATTTTGTAGCACATTTGTATGCTAAATATACAAATATGTGTTTAAATCCACTTCCCCACATTTTGGGTTTTATTCTTATCACAATACAGCTTGTGTCACGTGGCAAAATACTGGCAGCAGTAGAGGAAGACTTCCTGGATATCTCTGTTGCACATACACCTTTGAAAAAGGCAAACAGAAAGATAAAATTAGAAATGTGAATTGGATAAATTTTCACTTTGCAGGTCAAATTTTTCCATTAAGGTAAACAAAATTGGCAGCAATCAAGAACTGCAGCTCCTTTATGAGTTTCATGTTTCTTCCCTGCTGTTGCTTCCCAAAGGTTATTTATATGTGCCATCAAAGAGAATCTAGGTTTCTCTAATTTCTCTTATTGATACATAAAACAGTATCAAAAAAAGGACTCGAGGCAGTAATTGAATGAAAATCTAAACTGGCTTTTTTTCAGAGCTGCACAAAAGACATCTCTGATCTCTCCACAGGTATCTCTGGGGTCTCAGGGAAGAAAGGATAAAAAGAAAACCATGATAAATGAAAAAAACCCCAACCAAACAACAAAACAGTAAGACAGCTGTTCAGAGAGGGGCAAGGGATAAACTCTGCAAGACTCTTGAGATGCAGGGGTGGGCAGAGGTAAACCCACCTGAAGCATGCTGCTAACCATCCCTGGCTCTGTAGCAGAAGTAAGTGGGCAGGGTACAAAAAAAGAGGACAGGGAGGAAAGCTGCTGGAGCAGGAGGAGCTGACTATCCTGGGAGCACCGTTTCTCAACAAACAGCACTGCCAACAGAAAGTGTTAGGCACACAGAAACACAGACATATGAACATTTTCAACTAGAAATGGAAAATACATTCAAAACTGTTTCATTAGCTCATGTATTCACAAAAGATTTAAAACTGCATATTGCCAACTCAATTTTTGCTTATGTACCTATCTCTAGTCAGCAGCTCTTTCCAGACTTTTGTTTGTTCATGGCTTTTGTTTCCCTGGGATTCTGTCTTTCTATACATACATATATATCATAAAATTACAGTCACAGAATATCCTGAGTTGAAAGGGACACATTGAGTCCAACTCCTGGCTCCACACAGGGCCAGCCAAGTCAGAGCATGTGACTGAGCACATCGTCCAGATGCTTCTTGAACTCAGCCAAGCGAGGTGCTGTGACCCCTTCCATGTTCCAGTGCCCAACCACACTCTCATCCTAATATCCAACCTAAACCTCCACTGTTGCAGCTTCATGCCTTTCCCTTGAGTTCTATCCCTGGCCACCAAAGAGATCGGCACCTGCCCCTTTGCTCCCCCTTGTCAGGAAGCCACAGACCATGATGAGGTCTCCCCTCAGGCTCCTCTTCTCCAGGCTGTACAAACCAAGGGACTTGTGAGACTTCCCCTCCAGACTCCACCATCTTCATTGCCCTCCTCTGGACACTCTCCAATATTGTTGTGTCCCTCTTGCACTGTGGCACCCAAAACTGGACACAGTACTCAAGGTAAGGCCGTACTAGCATACATACATATATATATATGTGTGTGTGTGTGTGTGTCTCTGTGCATGAGTGCATGTATTTGTAGAAATATAAATATGTATATATATTAAAAAAAACATTTGGAGAGTGAAAAGCCAGCTACTCATCTTGGCAGTATACATCTGCTGGACCTCCATGCTAACCCTTAGAACTCACCTCAAAGTCACAACTGACAGCTCATTCATCACATGGGAGGGATGTAGCAGCATGGCAGGGCTGGTTGGAAATAGTTGGGGCCAGAGCAGTGGGGAGAAGCATTGTTCCAAATGCGGCTAGTAAAAAAGGGTCCTGGGAGGGCTGTTCTGGCAGACAGAAGGTGAGGCTGAGCTTGTGCTAGAGAGATAGTTTGGCTCTTGCTAAGTCCAAGTTGGTGTTGTAAAAGTACTTTACTGCCAGATTTGCTTTCTCTCACTCCACCCATGCAGCTGCTGACTGTGTCTGAAGCTCATTTCCTTTTAAATTTTCTCTTACTCCTTTTCTGTTCTGTCTTCTCCTTTATTTTTAAGACTCACATAAAAAGTTCAGTCAGTTCAGCTATCATGCCTTCCTAAAGAACAAAGTTTAGGAAACCCATGGTATCACTGCCTCCTTTCTAGCCCAGCATAGACTGACCTCAGCTTCCATTGACTCTGGAAACCAGGTTTGAGCCCACTGCCATTTCAGAGCATGCCTCCCTCTTTCCCTACCACGAGCTGCAGGTTTCTCCTTGTCTTCACTTTGGTTGCAGCCTGTCCTGCTCTGTTGGCGGTGAGGATCGATTCCTCTTGTCGTTCTACCCCACCTTTGGATATCGTCTATAAAGCATGTGTCAGTCAGTAGGACACAGCATTCTCTTCAAAAGTAAAATGAATTGATTTAGGTATTATTTTATATTTTAAACAAGCTTTATGTTAGGTCATAAGAATTCCTTTTTCTGGAAAGGTTCAGGTTTTTCCGCCAAGATTATTATTTTTTTTTATTATTTTATGAAAAGTGTTACATAATCAAACATTAACCTGTCCAGCTGCCAAAAATTTATAGTGGAAATAATAAATTTACAAAATAAAATTCACACTTCAAGTAATAATTCAAGAATTTACTTATGATCAAAATTAAGAGGTAAAATAATTATAATTTAAAAAAAATGTTTGTGAAAAATGTGTCCCAGTGCACAATGAAAAAAAAAAAAGGCATTTAATATGGACTGAAATGATGGTATTAACAATAAAACTTTGACTAAAACCAAAATAATTTTGGAATGCTGACATCTGGCTCTCAATTCTGGCAAAGCTTTGGATGATCAGAACAACTTGCTTTTGAGTGAAAAGGACAGAAAGAAGTGTTAAATCTGTAACAACATTACAAGGAATGGTAAAATGTGACACTCAATTAAACTATGGGCTTGACCGAAAGCCTCCTTAAGCTCCAGGAGTGTAGTTGCTAATTTAGACATTAAACAAGCAGTAGTCATTTTACTTACAGTGGGAAAGGTTGCAACACAGGCACTATCAGTGCTGTGAGACTTACACCTATTAGTGAAATAAGAAGCAGATCTGTTTCATCCACAGATGAAGGAGGCATTAAACAGTCTTTATGTCCTTCTCTCTCCCTTAGCTTTGGTGACTGCTAAAGGTATTTGCAACTTGCCAGTGTTTCAATCCATCTCTTCCACATCCAGAGCACTCAATAGCCTAAATTAGGTGTGTGTTCTTGCTCTATAATAAATGTGGAAGCATTTTGGAGTTTCTTTTGTTTCCCTTTTTTGGTGGTTTGTTTTTTTTTTTTACAGCTGTACTAAAGCTTTTACCTCTTTGTCTGATCTTCCACCATTTTTACAGGCATTTGTCTTTCATTTAGCAGAGCTAGAAAAAAACCACTGAGACATAATATAAGCTCAGAGACTTAAGAGTCATGTGGACTTTTACCACATAAACGGAGAAAAATGTCAAGGTATACTGGAATTCCAGCATGCCTTCCCCTTCCCTTTTATGTACTTTGAATATATACTTACAAATCTTTTGCGTTTAATAGTTCTCTCTAGAACTTATTATTCCTAAGAGTAATAAGCCTTTAGTTTTCTCTCTCCCTTGTCATTTTGTGCTCTTCTACATCTTGAGGACAGCTTTCTCTATTAATATTCATAACTCATATTTAATTAACTTGTCCTTACTATTCAGGATGACATAGGATCCGTGTATAGAGAAAAGTCTGACCAGCCATTTTGATAATAGCTCTATACTAGTGGCTCATTGCACTGGAAAAATTTGCATAGAGTGTCATCATGTTACAATATTATGCAAATCTTTGTCCACTGACTAGCAAACACTACCTCGTAGCTATTGAGAGCTTTGAACGTAATTCTTTCCTCATGACAGCGCTCAGCTTAGCACATTTTTGTCCTCAGTCTTTTTTAGAAGCACAGTTTTGTAACTCTCCAACTCTAAAGAGAAAAATGATTTAGTGGTACAAAGGACCTTTTAAAGCCATAAACCAAGCGCTCTTGCCAGAAACTCTCTCCACCTCTGCTTTTCCCTGTGACAAACCCCTGCGTTTAAATCTGAAGTTTCTCTCATTTGGAACAAATTGCAGCAATGTTCCTATTAAATATTAATAACCTTCCAAACCTGCCCAGAACTAGAATATGAAGTTTACAAAACACATTTAAAGGCTCATTAGAATTACTATCAACTCATGCCTTTTACAGAAAAATGTTTTAAATCTCAATTACCTTAATAAAGGAAAAGATACAATCTGCAACACAGGACAAGCCACATTTTACCTATTTTAAGCCAGAAACCATAAATGCAGTTTTTCTGGAAGAGTTCAGCCATGGCTGAGGTTCAATCCCATTCAGAACTTCCATAAGGGCCAGTAAAAGGCACAGCTTAGTGCTTCAGAATACCTGCAGTTTCCTTGCTCTTCCTTTTAACTCCTTGGCCCTCCAGCAGTCTGTCACCAAAAAACATTTATGTGACTGTGGGTGAGGTCTTTGAATTCCCCATCACACTGTTTAGTTTCTTCCTTGGGTCTGGTTGTCTAGCCAGAATCATTAAAGAACATCAGTTCTTCTGTCACCTTCAACACATTGAAATGAACCTGTCCAAAATGTTTCTATGTCAAAGGTAAAGAAGGGAAAGGATAAATGGCACAGGACAGATTATGTCAGCCACCCGGTGCTGGAAGATTTTTTAATTTTTTTTTTACAGCTTGGGAGTTCACTGCTGCATTCAGTCAGCTTCACAGAATTACTGACTGGTTTGGGTTGGAAGGAACTTCAAAGCCCATCTAGTTCCAATCCCCTGCCATGGGCAGGGACACCCTCCAATAGATCAGGTAGCCCAAAGCCCCATCCAAGCTGCCTGTTGCCATCCTGCCCCCAGCCGCTTGCTCTCTGGGGGGAAAGGGCATGGGGAAAAGGAAAAAAAGACAAAGGTAAACCTCATGGGTTGGGATAAGGATAGTTTACTGGGTCAGCAGAGCAAAACAATATGAAACTGATGATAGACAATGTAGTTTTGCACCAAAGTGCACAACTCAGGCTGTACAGCTCAGAGCTGTCCTGAAGCTGGACTGTCCCCAAAACCTGCATGTCCTGGAGCAATGCACTCCTCCCCCCATCAGCCCCCCTTTATGCTGAGCATGATGTAATTGGCATGGAATACCCTCTTCAGCCAGTTTAGGTCACTGTCCTGGCTGTGTCCCTTCCAGCTCCCTGGGTGCACCCCCCCTGCCACTGCCTTTTCATTAGCAGGGAAATAGGAACAACTGAGAAGTCCCTGACTGCTTGGCAACAATTAAAAACATCAGGGTGTTATCAGCACTGCTTTCACCCTAATTCCCAAACACGGCATTCTGACAGCTGCTAGAAAGAAATTAACTCTATCCTAGGCAAAACCAAGACACTGGCCTTGAACACTGCCAGGTAGGGGGCAGCCACAGCTTCTCTGTGCAGTCTGTACCAGAGCCTCACTGCCCTCACAGGGAAGAATGTCTTCCTAATGTCTAATCTAAACCTTCTTTCAGTTTAAAGCCACACTCCCAAACAGTCCCTCTCCATCTTTCCTGTGGGCCGCCTTCGGGTACTGGAAGGCTGTAGTAAGATCTCCCTGGAGCCTTCTCTGCTGCAGGCTGAACAAGTTTGTGACACAACAGTGATTCATGAAAAGACCAAGGATCTGGCAGCAAGACTTTTAGTCTTTACTGCCTTCTCTAGTTTTTTCAAAGTTGATCTCTAATTAACAAGTCTTAGAACATGCTGAAAAATCTATTTTTCTATCTTTTAATTATTTCTATTTCCTTGGGGAAGGGGAGAATACTTGTTTGAAGGAACCTACAATGATCATCTAGTCCAACAGTTACAGACAGTGAATAATATGACCCCACAGGGAAAAAAAAAATCATTAAAAATCCTCCTGATTTTATTTCTAAATTAATTGAAGTATAATATTACCACTTTGGATTTTCAATGCAATGTTGTTTCACAGGAAAATGCTGAATTATCCCAGTGAACTTTTGCTGAAGTTTATGTTTGTGTGAAAAATTTCACTGCAGCAGGCAACTGGATCAAATCCAATCCATCAAGGAATTACTGGCCAAACCCACACAATAACTCCTACCAGAAATAGGTACTAGGTCATAGGTTGTAGAAATCCATGGAGTAACAGAATTGTAAAACACTGGCTGAAAAGACTGCTGGATATGGTAGGCTTGGCTATCCCATGTTCATGTTTATCCCTAGTTCATGTTTACAGGCCTGTAGAGCACAATCTACACAAAAGCACAAAACATGCTGTATCACTTTACACCTGAGAATTTATGCAATTATTTTGAAGATTGCCTTCCATTACGTCACCCAAACACAACAGATTTTTAAAGAATCCAAGCAGATAGTTTTCTCAGCTTTCTGAGGACTTCACAGTAATCTTAAAATGCTTATTTTAGTTTCTTTTGGCTTACTTTTTAAGCAAGTCAAACAGTGGCTTATGGGATTCAGTAACATGAAAGTTTGAAGCATAAGCCAGAGAAAAAAAGTCTTACTGATTCTGTGAGCTGCAATAGTCACATTATATCCACGCTTATTTTTCTTTTAAGCAGCAAAACAGATCTTTCAAGACAGGAAATCTACATCATACAATTAGTAAATTAATTAACCATTTAGGAAGATCAAAAACCATCTATGCTGATCAAGTAAAAGAGGACAATTCTATCAGTCCTGAAGATGCAATGTCGTCTCAAGAGGTCAAGTCCAGTACAAAAGAAAAAAAGGAATGAAAAGATTTTGGCCTGTTAAGGTAGGAGGTCTGATTGGAATGCCACTTGCTTTCAAAAAATATACTATAATTCCTATATGTATTACCAAGCAGAATCATTTCCATACATTATTTGAAAAGTTTTGAATGCGAATTTTTCAATAAACTAAAACATGCTGTTATAAATAATTTCTAAAGGTAGGATTTATATCACATGTGATGTACTGTAATTAGTGTTATTCTTCAGCTGTGATTTTCAAACTACAGGTATTTTTCCAGTAATCATAGTTATTCTGTCTTAATGCATCATAAAGGAATAGGAAATTACAGTCTAATGGAAGCAAAAAAATGACCAGCTGTGAAATCTGTAGCAAGTATAATTATAATCAGGGCCACATTAAAGCACTAGCTACTACAAAACCAGACATTGGGCTTATACAGTCAAAGAACAGTCTAAAAACAAATTGAGTGTAAATAACATTGAAAGGACTTTGATGCCTATAGTGCAGCATTGAAGCAGTAGATGTTTCATGACAACAATTCTGCTTTGATTTATACCATGTGCTATTTTTCCTCTAATTTAAACTAAGATGCAGCTTCCTGGAAGTCACCACACTCCACTACAGCTCTATCCAATTCTTCCCAGTCTTCTGTCACATAATTGTGGTTTTATAGTAGTTGTAACGTTCATTAATTTGTAAACAATATGGTCAGATAGGTGCACATTTCTGTGTATATACACAAAATATAAATATGTATAGATTATGACCATATGCATATAGCACTAATGAAACAAATATTTTCCTCTATTCCTGTTATGATACAAAGGATTTGTGCACTTTCCCCAAGTATTATGTATTTATGTCAGGGATTAAGAAATCAAAATTTTCACATTGCACATTTTTGCCTAAAGTCCCAAAATTCTGACTGACCTCATAGAAGCATGTGAATAAAAAAAATATGGATTCATAATTTCTCTCATATGCATTTGATTATCTTCAAACAAAAAGGGGAGTTATCTTAAAGAATATCAAACTCACAAGTATACATTAGGAATGCAAGCATATTAAGATAGTGTGGTTATTTCAGATTCATGTATTATTTAAAAACTAAAACCAAATGTAAAGTTAATGTAATGTAAATGACAGCAAATAAAATTAATCTTTTTCAATTACACATTAGACTAAATTAATTTCAAGATCCAAGTTAAGAATCCCTTGATAAAGCAGCTATTACATACACAACAGAGTTAACATAATTCAGGTTCTTTAACCATGCCTCTCCAGGCCTCTTGCACTGCAAAAGACATCTTTTTGGATGGATGTGTGTTTCCCATGCATGCAATCTCTGATTTTTGCTGCTGCAACCTGAACAGAAAACTCCATAATCTTTTCACTGAATATAACACTAACCAGCAAATTAACTGGAAATTGCATTATTAGACACTCAACCATGTGTTCTTTGATCCTAGATAAAAATTGAAGATTATTTTTGCCCTCATTTGATTAGACTGTGGGACATGTTCTCTCACTGTACAGACATAACTGAATTATCATCCATCAGCTGACAAACTGCTACTGTGACTGACAAGACAATCTGACAGGCAAATAAGACTGAGACTTGAATAAAGATCAAAGTGAGAACTGATCCCAGAAAGGAGATTTTTTTTTTTTTTCTGATATAGTTTCTAATATACTGGGGGCAAGGACATTTTAAAAAAAAAAAGTGAATTCTGGCCATATCACATGTAACCTTGCTCAAAGGCTCCTGCTTCAATGCAATAAGACAGAGGAGGATAATTTGCTTGTTTATTAGTCACCTCCACATAATGTCACAGGGGTTCCTGTTTCAGCCCACAGCACATAGCTCGAACAGAAGTTCTTGATTTTGCTAAATCTAAATTGTGCTAACAGAGCGGGCAAGGAGGGGAAACAACCCTTTCCAATCATCTGCCATCACAAACAACAATTCTGGAACATGACAGAGACCAATACTTGTACCTGGAAATCATATTCAGTTCTAGAAGTGATGATATTTGCTTTGGGTTTCAAAGTCACCTTAACTGATGAACAGAGGCAGCAAATGAATGTAGAGTACATATGACTTTTTCTCTCACTTTTTCCCTTTTAATCTTCAGTATGATGAAATGCGATATGTATGACACACCATTTTGGCTAAGATGGATGTACTACATCAGTAGACAGAATGAGGCATTCGAGACTGAGGACATACCTGACACTGAAGAAATATCAATGATTAATAGGATATGAAACCTGAAAGGAAGGAGGCCAATTATGTCCTTAGCTATACAAAAAAATTTAAACAAGCACATGCAGCTCAGTTAAATCAAGACTGACCCAAACCAAAGTGAAGACCTAACGTACCAAATGAAAGAATTTAAATTTTGAGCAATCTATTTCTACTGACATAACATTTACCTTTTCTATGTAACACAGTGTTGTATTTATGTGTTTCTCTCTTTTAATTATATTCACTTCCATATACTTCCCAAGCAAAAATTGTGTGGGGTTTGGACTTTGTTTTTTGAGAGGCTATTTCAGCGTTAGACCTTTCAGAGAGCACACAGACCAGGAACAAAACCAACTCAAGTATTTATGGAAAAATTACACAAACCATTGACTCATCACCAGATACTATATAGTAAAAGTTCAAGTGTTTGCAGCATGGACGTTTCATAATAAAATATGACATGTACTTGACAATGAGATATAAGGAAATAGTAGATTCAATCAATAACTAGTTAATACTTTTTAAATCTCAAATTTAAGCAAAATACAATTAATTTAGTCATGTCATACACCCAAGCATGATCTTAATCTTACAGCACAATGTAACTGAACTTGGAGCAAAATTACTAACCACAAAAATGATTCTCTGCTCTCAAATCTTTTATTAGACCTACCATATGCTTATCTAAAATAGAAAAACTGTGATGTCAGAGTCACCCAGTATTTTTTGAGGACATGCTCTGAATTAACAAGTCTTTGAAAACACTGCTGAAAATAACCTGTTATCCATTCCAATAATGTTTAGCGGAAAAGTGGATAGCAACAAATCTGTTATTTATACACATATATACACGCACATACACATATATCTAAAAGTCCCTCCTTTAAAAAAATATACAGGTTCAAACATAAAATTGTCAATTCCATTTTAAAAAGGAATCATTTCTGAATTATTACAGTTGGGTTGAAGTAATCTCTTCTATATGAAATTTTGACTACTAGAATAATTTGGAATTGAAAAAATGGCAGAAAAGACTGGCATGAAGTAATTTATTTTTCTCAAATCAGCATTAATAATTCTTATCCTGGATTTCAGGGCTGGTTCAAAATCCCTGTGAAGATCAAGAACAACCTTTTATCACTTGTAAACCATAGAAAACAGAAAAAATTTAGGGTGGGGAATTTTTTGACTGAGACTGTAATCCCTCTGACTGAAATAAATTCTAGTGTAAAGAACTTTGACTGAAGAAACAAACTTTGACCTTGGAATTAAGTGTTTGGAGCAGAAAGACTGACTACAGTCTTTCCATACTGGGAGGTTACACTCCCAATGCTTAGTGAAATATTTGTATCTGATCAGCTATTCGGGTTCCAAGAATAACACCCCACAGTTTTCCTGCCAGGCTTAGGCAATATGCACTCATCATTTGTCCTGTTCATGATGTCAATGTGCACTTACAGCACCTCCCCCTCCTGTCTAGCTAAAGGGTCCCTCTTCTTATACATAAATATATTTGGAAACCCCACGCTAGGAACCCATGCATGTGAAAACCCAGGAAGCTTTCCTTACAAGCAGCTTTTGACACATGCTGACCGTATCAAGTGCAGCGCAAAACACTGCAGCTACTGCCACTTGTCTCTTCTAAAGAAAACTACAGTTCTGTGATGGCCACGGTGTCAGTGACCACTTTCACACAGTAACCTCACAGTTACTTACTTCACAGGAAGGTTAAAAAAGCGTCTAAATGCCCTGCTCAGTCCAAGGCCTGAAGAGTGTTTCCCACTTCCCAGGAAAATGTTCATATCTCTTGACTTCCCTCACCTAGTGAATGTCCTCTCTTGTCTCTGGCCTTAGGAACAGATCATTCAATAAGGCAGACACAGAAGGAGATCACTAATGTCTTCTAAAGACATAGAAGGAGAAGATTAACTCCTGAGCCTGCAGGTTAGACTTTCTCCACGAAGATGAGAAGAGGTGCTCTGATTCCTGGCAGCAGTACGAACTTCTCCCATCCTGGCTAAATTTCCTTAACCACCACCACCTCCAACAAATTAAGTATGTGGTTACTCAACATAGAGATAACATACAAGCCACTTAAAACCAGCAGATGGTTTCAAGCTGTGAATCCTGATATCATGAAAGTATCTAATTCAGGACTGAAAAATTTCAGACCGATCATTCCCCATGCTTACTATTGCTGTTTTACAAATACCATCCCTCCACACCCAGCACCATCTGGCCATTTTAAGTTCTGGTCCTACATGTTCTGTCTGCACTAGGAAATGCAGCTGTCTTGTCTAGGTATACGATTCTTTCTATCGGAACCAGGCCTCTAGGGAAAATCTTGGCACATCTAAATCACTTTATGGACCTTTGTCTTAATTACTAGGGAAGGCCAGAGTAAAACCAATCTGCCAATCTGTGTTATAGAGAAGCATTAAAAAATAAAAATTGAGTATGTAATAAATTTATATGAACACGAACGGTAAACAAAGTAATGATAAACCTCTCTGGTGTAAAACCCCGTGGCATGTGCTATCATTTATACACTGGACAGTAGCCACTAAGCTGTGGACAGACTTCTTTCACAATCACTGCATTAAACTGGAACCTTTTCCCCCACATCTGACATGTGATACTGTACCACAGTTACTTAAATTTTGAATAAAACCAGAATGAGCCCATCCCTAATTTAATCAGGAAAAAAACCCCCACAAAACAGATTAGAACTTGAATTTTTGACAATGATACTTAGAACAGAAAGGGATTTTAACAGAGACCAAGATTTAAGATGTTTACTAAAACATGAATTCCTGCCCTAGAACCTGTAATTTTTAACTGGACATTTGAGCAGCCTATTCTGGGTAAGCATTGAAATTTACAGTTTAATCTTTAACTAGAATCATTTTAGCATGGGCCTCGTGGCAAATTAGAGAAATATGAATAGCTCATAAGATGCCTATTTGATTTGCATAAGTGAGCAATAATCAGAGCATTGTTGCGGCTAAAGCTTTGTCAAAAATTCTGTTCTTACATAAAGGAAAAAAGGAAAACATGCCATTCAGAAAATATTTTTAAAGCACTTCAAATATCAAGAAACAGAGAGAGGTTTAGTGACAATGCAGACATGCACATGTACATTGTTTCCACATGAAAAGCACAGCCAGGGTTGCAGGAAAAGCAGTTACTCTTACTCGCATGGACTTCGCACAGGACTCTCATTATCCATCACAATCCCCCATTCCTTTTCATACGCCTTTGGCAGATCTGCAGCTTACACTGCGAGGTCAGGAAATACTGCCTCTCAGGGCCATTAGTTGCTTAATCATCCCTTCCAGCCTCATCCAAGTATTAGCTTTGTATTACTGTGTGCAAAAAAATTAAATACCAAGCTGGAGAAAGAGCATTTTTCAGACTGAGGGACAGTCACGGAGCATGACTCTCTTGTTATTGGAAACTGAGCTTTCCACACACTACTCGCAGCTTCCTCTCAAGTGTAATTCAGTATCTCAACAAGATGTGCTGTTTAACAAATGGGAACAACAGATCTAAGTTCAAAGACCTGGAGTCTGAACAGGAAATCACTATGTAAATCCAAGAACATTCTGCATGAGTAATTTGGTTTCTGATTTCCCTAGACTGTTGGACAAAAAAATGGACTCTGAACTTAGAAGGCAGAGCTAAGTGGTGGTTTCTTAACACTGTTGACAGGTGTACCATAGTGGATTAATACTGGTCTTTCCTAAAATAAATATGGATCTATTAATTGGATGGTTTAACCCTTAATATATTTTTTTCTGCTTTTCAGTAGGCCTCTCTATTCTGTGTTACATATTCCTGGATTTGGTTGATTTTGTAAACACAGTCCTATCAAGTAATCTCTCTCATTTACTGTCCTTTCTTTAAAGCTTTCAAGACTATATCACAAAGCAATATTCTCAAAATTCTCAAAAGCAAAAACTTAATAATGGCTGTTCCCAGAAATCTCTAGCATAGATTGCCTAGCATGTTGATCCAAAGCAACTGGTAGAGAAGGCAGGCTTTTAGATTCATATTGTTTTCTTATTACTTAGTGTTAGATTTGTATTGCTGTCTGACCTACGGTGGATATTTACTTCTCTAATAGAGTGAGTATTGTTACCCGAGCTTAGCCTCAACCACAGAGGCCTGGAACCATTAGTCTGCAGAGCTCAGTAAACTGGTTAAATTAAATAAGGTTACTTCATAGATTACTTTTTTCTTCATATATAAAAACTATTCTAAGACAACTATCGAGTCATTTGTTAGACAGCTTTCTTTCTAAATTAGTACAAGGTACTTTTCCACATTATGTGTTCAGGAAGAAAACTGTATGAAAAATAAATATAGTAGCCTATTTCACTTTTTTTCTCTTCCAAAATTTTTATAGGAAATAATTGCACTTAAACCCCACAGAATGAGTAAATGTTTCTGAACTGGACTAAGCACCTAACATCAGTTTGTTTCGTGGTTTTCCTCATGATCTTACAGTTTGACTTTCTGTATTTTTTAGTGTGAACGTTTTCACCACTCACATTGAGTATTTAATTTCTTGCCTGTGTAGTTCTAACATTTACTTAAGAGATTTATTTCGAAATGTGAAAATACTGGGGTTTCATAGCATCATAGAATCATAGGATGCATTAGGTTGGAAGGTACTGTTTAAAGTTGTATAGTCCAACCAGCCTGCAGTGATCAGGGATGCCTTTCACTAGATCAGGCTGTTCAGAGCATCATCAAATCTGACCTTGGATGTCTCCAGTGATGGGGCCTCCACCATGTCTCTGGGCAACCTGATACAGTGTTTCACCACCCTCACAGTGAACCATATAACTAACATTTGCCTAAGATGGGCTAACGAATTCTGCTAATATTGGCAATGTTAAAAAAGACTACTTCTGTCTTTTGAGGGTCCACTTTTTTCTCTTTGAAGAAGCACTAACCATTCTGAGGGGTGTCTTATTCTTATAATTACTATTATAATCATTAGTTAATGTTTGTAAATATAGCATAACTAAGCTGATTTTCTTTCTATACATCTTTTATTTGTTTCTTCTCATGAGACACTGCAAAGTTCTATATTTATCTGGATTTCTAGCAAGATTCTCATCAAGCCTACTGAAATACATGAGTCAGCATGTACAGGCTGTAGATTTAGGCTTACAGCACCTTCAGAATAACTTTAATTATGACAAATTAAAGAAAAAACAATGCCTATTTTTTAATTTAATTTAGTTTGCCTTTTTACTTCTTCAAGGAACACATCAAAAAAATGTGAATTATAACACAAGGGTGCACTATTATTTCAATTGTTTTACTTTCTTAATGAATTTTTTAAAGGGGGAGCTGCTCAAAAGCGTATCATTAAGGTTCAGGTACGTATTTTAATTTGACAAGAGTATCCTTATTTACTATTGTGTAAATCACCGTAAAAATCGTCTTGACACCAAATATTTAAAGTAACAGCTTTTTGTGTCCTTCAAAGAAGGTATTGTAGGTCAGATGTCAAAGAAATTACAAATATTTGTACCAACATCCACACGTTATGTAACTTGATAAATGCATCTAATAAGAGAAAAAGAAAGCACCTTTGTGGGAAGAGATCAATTTATTTGTATTCTGAACTCACACAGAAATGCTACAATCTCTGTAGCAGAGTTTTCTTAATATGAGGCAGTTCAGGTTAAAACCACCATTTTTTAGGACACAGTTATTCCTGGATTTTTACCATTAATTTTTCAGGGTGAGCAGGGTAATGAATTGATTTCTTCATGCTGCAACGTATCTACCCATAGCTTCCCACTAAGGGAGAAGAAATGATTTAGATAGTCTCCATTAAATGTGGGTGATTTATTCCAACTCAGGACCTCCACAAAAGCTCTTATGCAAAAACCTAAAAGCTCTTTCCATTTCCTGAAAAAACAGTGACATAATTCTCAGCTTAAGTATTGAGGCTACTCTAGAGAAATACTGACATTCTATATTTCCCTCTATAAATGAAACATATATCTAAGGAGTAAGAAGACAATAATAAGCACTTGCAGCCTTTCTTTTTTTTTCTTTTTTNTTTTTTTTCATAGAGAAACCCTCTGAGGATTATTAGCAATTTGCATTATACTTCAATATGGAAAATAACCATCATGTCTGTGTTTGTCCATGTCCTAAGCATACCTGCATTTCGATCACTCTCATTGGTGATCTTAAGACTACAAATGCAGAATTCTGATGTTTACATAAAGTCTTTTGTATCAAAACTTGTAGGCTATGCATGCAGTTATTACAGCAACTGTATTCTGTCTTTTTCCACTACATTTTAGGAACATTTGAGTTATTTACTCATGACATTTAAGCTTCCACAAGTACATGGGAATACATTGCAGTATAAATTTGATTCAGATCCAGAACAGGCAGTTTGGCACATTTCTACTGAATTACACAGAATGCACCCTTATAGAAATTAATTTGACATCAGGATTGTATATATTTACACAAAACCACACATTATGGAATTATTATGAGGTTAGAGTGAGTTGGGTAGACGTGCTATAAAGGTGTCTCATGCAAAGGGATCACAAGCACTTATCAAACAAATTTGATCCAGCAGAAGAGCTTATACAATATCAGCGGTTTCTACATGCAGTGGTGTGGTGGCAACTGTGATTCAACACTCAGTGCTCTATTTCCAGCATTGTTTTCTCAGAAAACCACAGCCTATCCTGAAAAAAGCATTTTTATCATCTCTTAGCCTGGAGCATTTCCCCACTTCAGCAGAATTTGATTTTGCACTTAATGTTGGTCTAAAACAAGCTTTGAAGTGGATAGAAAAGGCCTGAGAGCTCATCCACGTGAAAAGGCTCTCTTGTACAGGTCCTGATGGGCCTGAAAAATAAAGGTTCAGACGAAATACTGAGAACAGTTTTGAGCCTGCTGTTACGAAAATAGAACAGGCTTAAAGATCCGGAGATCTTTAGGTATGTCCATATAAATAGTTCTCCACACACAGTTGGTCAACTTCTTGTTTGTCTTATCTTTTAAACACTGACATCCTCCGAGTTTTGTCCTCAGTTGCTGATGGAGTTGGGGGCTGAAGGCTAACTAAAAACATAAATTAAGCTAGCACTTGGGGACAGGAAACTTAAAGTGTTGGTGTACTCCAACTTGAATACAGGGCCTAGAGAGGAGGCAGGAGTAAAACTCTGGCCAAATCAGAAGGGAAAAAAAAAAAAAAGCTAAAAAGTCATCCGAAAGATTTATGAGAGGTCTGGCTGAAGTGCACAAGCAGAGGTGTACACATGCTTCAAGGCCAGATGCAGTCTGAAGACAGGTAAAAGGAGAGGAATTCCAGGCACAGAGAAATGCAGGATCCAGAGAGAGAAGCAGGCATGAGAAAAGAAAGGGTAAGAAAGTCAGGCCTAAGAAGGTTGCAGGATCAATGTGACAGAAAACAAGGTAAGAAAAAAAGACAAGAACTACACAGGTTGAGAGAATATGGTGCAGATGCTGATATACAGATCAGGACAGAGCCAAAGACAGGGGCAAGAAACAAAAGCTGAATATAATCTAATCCAGACACTGGCTGAATAGCAATGGGAAAGAGTTCAGATTCCTTTGCAGGGAGTCAAAGTCATGTATATAGACCAGTCATCTGGTTGTGCTGTGTTAGGCTGTCAGCTGCTAAGGTTGCTGACTGAAGCTAGCTGAAATGCCGATGGAGACACTCTAAATGGCACACAGCTTTCACGTTTCACAAACTGTCGCGGAATTATTCTTCTAAGAGGTTTTTTTATTACTTTAATAAAATACTGATGCTTTATAAACAGAACATCAGATTCCATTATTAAATTCACTTCAAAGAATTGCATTCGTTCATCTTAAGTCACATGCATTGGTTTTATTATGGGAAATGAATGCTGACATTAACTGCTCGTACAAAACACTGGACTATCATCTGTAAAAGGTTAAGGGAAAGAAGCTGCTGCTTCCTTGGGACAGCTGGCAGCAGGAATTCTGCAGAGAAATTTTGGCTCTGTAGAAATAAGGGCAAAGCTTCCACTGACTAAAGTGTAAGCATACACCTTGATTATAAACTCAGCCATGTGCCAAG
>VZTU01022974.1:45160-61822 GCA_013400835.1 Zapornia atra
AAACAGGTGTACAGAAAATGTGCACCTACTGTTGGACTGGATGACAACTGTGTGCACCCCCCCGCTAATGCTACATATGTAAATGGCTCAAGCACTAAACCATTTCAGGAGTACGATTTATTTATATATATATATATAAAATCAGGTATAAATATTTAATGTGACTAACTTCGCTCCAGAGAGCCATGCTAGACCTAGTGGTAAAGATAGATGTACATGAAAGGTTTGCAGTAGATTAAAAGCTATGACAAGCAGGCAGTAGCATAGACAAAAGTACCCTTCAGTCCTTAATATGGAAAATGGCAAAATTACTAAAGCGTTCATTAGGGAAAACAGGGAAAAAAACTGCCGCAAGACTCCTGGGATTCCTCACAGCTTGAAAAGTCTGTTGCATTCAAGCATCAGGTATTAAATACAGTTAATTGTGAGAATAGGCACTTGTTTTTATGGCCCCATTTTTTTCTGTACCATTAGGAGCTGGAACACTAAAATTCTTAAATTGTATAAATATAGAGATGAAAAGGGTTTCATAAGATCTAGTTTCTCATTGTTCTGTCCTGTAGCACTGTAAGAAAACAAACATGGTGAATACAAACCCTGGCTGGGTGTTGCTATCATCAGTGTAATCTGTGGTCAGTCTGTTCAACTAACTAGGTTCCAGAAATTTTAAAGTAATTATTTAGTACAGTATTTGCTCACATCTCATGGGCCAGAAATACACCAGTTACGCATACAAAAATGAATGGTGGATCCCAAATATTTTCTTCTAATTAATACTGCATTGCTATATGCAGGGTTTTTTGACTGGTCTCAGTCATACCCCTTTTTATGCTCTATAGAAAAGAAACCTTAAGTTAACACAGATATGGAATGAAAGAATCTACTGGAGGGTTCTTTAGTAAGGCAAAGCATGTACCTCACAGGTCTTAGGGGAACACAAGACAGCAAAAACAGAATAGGGAAATTCTGATGGGAATATGTCAATAGGAATCTATGATTTATTAAATCTAGTAGTTCATCTCTGGTTTGAATTAGATTTGCTATCTCAGAAGAAAAGTTATTTTCCCCAAAAGATTTTTCTCCTTAATCTCCTAGCTATAATCCGTCTGATTTGTGATTCTTCTTTCACTGCATCCTTCTTTTCTTACTGTATCCTGCAGGAAGCCATTACTGTGAGAGAATCACACAGTCATTCCCTTCCCTCTGCTGCCCTTGAAGGAGATCTTGGTACGGACAGCAGCAGAGCCAAGCCTGCTGCTCACCTCAGCAGAAGTCAGATCTCCATCTTCAATAATTCTTTCCTCCACACCCTTGACAGAGCACAGCTTCCCATCATATGGCAAGGGAAGGTAAGCAGGAAGTCCTCATTAGAAAACATCGGGGGTATGAGAAACATGGGAGACTATACCTAGTCAGTGTTAGGAAATCCAAGCAGTTTTGTGGGTTTTCAAACTAAGGTTAACAAAAACATCAATTGGTCTTTCAGACCTTCATTCTTGGGTATCAGAAGTTTCAGGATCTGATGCTTCCATTCATCTTAGCCACTCACAGGACATGAATAATTTGTTTTACCTTCCCTTCTGCCAGAAGAGGCAATTATTTTATGGATGCTCATTGTCCACAGAGTCATTTATATTCTGGTAGAGTTATTCCGTGTTTTTACACTGAAATTAAACATAACCGTTCACAGTGTAGATGGCCATCTGCACATGCAGAACTAGTATCCAACTCTGTAATATACCCATATATTAATTACAAGATTAGGACTTTCCTCAGTTGCTAATTACTGAGGAACAATAATGAAAATAGTTATTCACAAGCAAGCTAAATTAAATCTGATCGGAATGCAATTGCTTCTGTTCTCCTTTTATTGCCTCTTCCACAAATGTCCTTAAACTATTCTTTTCTTGGAAAGAAATGTCATTGCTATGAAAACAGTTCAGTATCATATGAATATGTGTAAGGAAAATAGTTATATATATGACCTATGCCAGTGCTTGCTCAGCTAGCTTTGTGTCTTCGGGCATGTTCTCATTACAAAATAACTATCTGGGAAAGGCAGAACTTTACCAGCATCTCTGAAAACAAAAAACAAAACAAACAAAACCCAACCAAGAAACCCAACCACAAAACCTGACAAACAAAAAACCTCAAACAAATAAACCAAAACCAAACCAACCAAAGAAAGATAAGCTCTTGGAGAGAAAATGCACAAAGATCCACTGATTTCAATTGTTGACCTGGACAAGATACATCAATCAGTTGGGACTAATTGCATGAGATTCAACAAGGTTCAGTGTTGGGACCTGCACTTGGATCACAAAAACCTTGGGAAACCACAACCTTGGGAAAGAGTGGCTGGAAAGCTCCCTGGTGGAAAAGGACCTGGAGGTGTTGGTCCACAGACATCTGAAGATGAGCCAGCAGTGTGCCCAGGTGGCCAAGGTGACCAACAGCATCCTGGCTTGTATCAGAAAGTGTGGCCAGCAGTACTAGGGAGGTGATAGTTCCCTTGTACTGAGCCCTGGTGAGGCCGCACTTTGAGTACTGTGTTGAGTTCTGGACCCCTCGCTACAAGACAGACAGTGAGGTGCTGGATCATGTCCAGAGAAGGGCAACAACACTGGTGAAGGGTCTGGAGCACAGGTCTGAAGAGAAGCAGCTCAGGGAACCTGGCTGTTTAGCAGGGAACCTTACCACTGTCTACAGATATCTGGAAGGAGATTTTAGCCAGGTGGGTGTTGGCCTCCCTAATAAAAAGGAATAGGACAAGAGGAAATGGCCTCAAGTTGTGCCAGGGGAGGCTTAGATTGGAGATGTTCTTTGGACAGTGTTCTTCACTGAAAGGGTTGTCAGTGATTGGAACAGGCTGCCCATAGAGAGTGGTTGAGTCACCATCCATGGACATATTTAAAAGATGTGTAGATGTGTTCCTTGGGGCCATGGTTTAGTGGTGGACTTGGCAGTGTAGGGTTAATGGTTGGATTCAAGGATCTTTAAAGTCTTTTCCAACCTAAAGCATTCTATGATTCCATGATGCTATCTATAAGCAAGGGCCAGAACCACATGGACAGTTATTTGAGAATTCAAATCCATTTTTCAGTTGACGTTTTCAGCCGTAATGCCTCATGGGATGATGTTTGCTAGACCAAGAGTGGAGATCATTGAGAATACATCTGACCTGTTTGCCAAGCAGACAGCATCAATCAAGACATGAGATTTAATGTTGCCTACGGCATGTTTCTGCTCATAGTAAATTAAGAACATCAATTTCACTAAGTATCCAGAATGCTTTCCACTTATTTATAAGTGGGTTTTGTGCAAAATACATTTCTGGGTCAGAAAACCAGATACAAAGTGTACCTTCTGAAAGATATCACTGGTCTGCATTGTGAGTGTTCTTGGGAACATTCAGTATCTGAAGCAATAGAGTAATACTGGGGATTTGTCTTCTGTCCCCAAATAACCTTTTTTTTCAGAGTTATCAGCAAGAAATTTTTCTGAATCAACATTAACTAACATAGCTGAACCAGGATGAACAATGTTGCTTTGATTAAAAGCACTTTTTGCATTTAGTAGCAAGGAGAAAACATTTTTAAAGTTTCATAACAGGGAAAAATACCTCTTCACTGAAATAATGATACTACTAATAATTAAAAAATAAAATCTAAAAATTATGTAAGGAAGCCAAATATTTCTAATTAAAAGAATCACTTTCCCTTGTGGAAAAAAAGGGAAAGAAAATATCCACTGTCAGTTCCTTTCAAATCAACAGAAAATCAGGCAGGTAGCACCAATACAAAATAGACCTTGAATTTTTAACGATTATTTTTTCAATAATTAAAATGCTCCTAATTTCTGGGACCCTGATGCAATCAGAGATTTAGAATATAATTTTTACTGCACTGATTGCTCCTTGCTCTATATATATTGCCTCAGATGAGTTTTCTGACACAGACCTGGCTTGGAAAATATTTTATATGTGAAAATACTTTGGTTCTAAAGCTTAAATAAGCTTTTAATCTACACAAGTCAGTACAGCAGACAACATAAATGCCTTTAGAAGTACCAAAACCTGAAACAAATTCTCAGTTAATCCATGTAAAATAAGGAGGAAAAAAAGAAAAGCAAATGGACTCTTAGCAGAGTCTATGCCTTCAGCAACCAGAAACACTGGGCAGGTGTTTTCATCTTGCCCTGTTACTGCCTGCACACTTCCAAAACTTGCACTGCTGCTAAAGGCCAGACTTTTGTTTTGACCCTTTTTTTTCCCTCTCACAATCCTCACTTTTTGTTTTGAACACATAATCAATGCATATACTGCAAATAGGGATTCGGTTTTAAAATAAAACTCCCGATTGTTCTTGGTGCATAAACACTTCCCCAAAAATGTTCCTGAAATGTGTGATACTCTGTCCTGAGTATGAGTAGAATACAGTTTATTTCCTTTCTAGTAGCTACTGTAGTGCTGTGTTTGGGATTTATTTATTTCTTCTTTATTTAAGTGAAGAAAATGAGAATATTCCAATTGCAATACTCATGTCAGGTGATGGAAGAAGTGACATCAGCACAATTGTTTGTGGGGATGCAGAGGAGAGCATTCCTATAGACAGCTCAATTCAGAAAAGAACCTACAGAGACCAGGTGAAAACAATAAAACTTCTACTTCAAATTTTGATATAACCAATCAAAATGCCCCCCAGCTGATTTTTAATTCTTTTTTCTCTGGACAGAAGAGCATAAAAATAATTACAAAATATCATCCATATTTCACTTTGACTAGAGAACGAACTGTTCCTCTGCTCAACTTAGATTTTCCCAAGAAACATTAAACCCCAAATCCAACTATGAATCATTAACAAAAAAAGTCCTTCTGAAAGAGTTTTTCTCTACTCTACAACGAGAACTCAACTCAAAAGGTTTGATTGAAAGACCTACCCACTGTATCAAGCCAAGAGCTTGAATATCCTTCCAAAAGAAACTGTCCTTACAAGGCAAATGAGGACAGCTGCTTCTCAGAAGGGAGTGACAAAGCTGGAAATGGAATGAGATTTCCTGACATGTAACCTACTGAACCCCATCTCACAGCTATTTGTGTTTAAGCCAATAGTCTTTCTTATCACTTTATTCTCATAATGCTTACATTAGGTGGATTTTACTAATATAACAAAATCCAAGTGGCTCACCACAAATACCACATCTGAAAAGGGAGTTAGATAAATCTTTAATTAAATAAGATGTTAAATAGAGTTGGTTGCTAAGAACCTGGGTTCCTCTGTATGCAACATACAGGAATACGCCTATGGACCTTACCAACCTGGGCAACAAAATTTAGGTCCCACAAGCCTCTCCACTTCCTATCACAGGCTGCTTTGCCTTATGTCTGCTGGCAGCCTGCCACATGCTCCCCCACTCAGGTAGTTCTTCTGTACCCTTCAAACATGGCAAGTGCTTCCTGGGTCCTGCTTTCCTTTCACAGAGAAAAGGAGAGGACTCACAGAAGAACTGTTAGCAAAGTCCAGCTCTTCAGTACTGCAGCACACGGTAGTGGCTTTCTTAGGACAGCCTGTAACTGAGTAGACTGAATCCCTGGATGCTGTGCTATCCATATGGGACATATGTGACATGGTTCCGTGGACAGTTTGGCAACAAAACCATACATCTACCACTGAGGAATCTCAGATATTAGTGGGCATGTAGAAAGATTCCTGCAATACTGTTTACTCATAGCTCATACCATAGCTATTAATTCTGCATTGTTACAGAAAAAATTGGAGTGCTAAATTTTCTGGGTTCAATCTGCTAAATTTGCTAGGTTCAGAGCACGTTCCCCCACCCCACCCTCCGCCCTCTTTTCTGAACACAATTTTAGATTTAATATCAAGATCCACACAAATGTTCTTACTGCTCCTTGCCCACATAACCACGACAGCTGCAAATCATAAAGATGTTTCTTCCTTTGCAATAGGCACTTCAGTCATCCAGACAGGAAATGGAAATGGTACTGGTGCTTTACTATAGTGTAAATCAACTGATGGAGCTATATGTATACTTTACTATAGTGTAAGTCAACTGATTATAATATTGATTTTTCTTTGCAGAATTTTCTTGATTTTCTTTACTTTATTGTAAAAGTAGCTGTTTACTACAGTTTACAAGCTCATGTTGATAGTACCAGTTTTATTATACTGTTAACAGTTGGCTGAGGTGTAGTACTTCTCACTTAAACACCCGCAGAGATAATTTCCAGCGTCCTGTTCCACAGATGTCAGCAGTATATGCTATATGAGCAAAATTTCATCTTTTTTTGCATGCCATGTCAGTGTAAACTTACATATGTCAGTCAGTGAAAGAAACAGGGCTCACCCCTCTTCACATACCTATTTTAGTCTGAGTTACAGTGTAACTACAGGGACACAGAATTGAGGTAGTTCTATAGTGCTATACCTGAGCAAATGCACCTCGTCTCTTAACCTGCGTCCATAGACATATCCTTAGTCACTTTTCCCCACTACACCATGGCACACAGCAGGAAAATACCACAGCAGAGCTTCTTTACCTGCACACTGCACATAGGAAACTAACAGGTTTATCTGCTGACATACCTATACCTTATGCAAAGCAACAGTCTCCATGTTTAGAAGACAAATCTTATGAGGAGTGGCTAAGGGAGCTGGGACAGTTTACTCTGGCGAAAAGGAGACTGAGGGGTGACCTTGTCGATCTCTACAACTACCTAAAAGGTGGTTGTGATGAGGTGGGGGTTGGTCTCTTCTCCCTAGTGGCTAGGACAAGGGGTAACGGTCTGAAGTTGCGTCAGGGGAAGTTCAGCTTGGATATTAGGAAAAATTCCTTTACTGAAAGGGTTGTCAGATATTGGAACAGGCTGCCCAGGGAGGTGGTTGAGTCACCAACCCTGGAGGTGTTTAAAAGAAGAGTAGATGTTGTGCTTGGTGACATGGTCTAGTGTTGGGTGTAGTAGGGCTGGATAGATGGTTGGACTCAATGATCTTGAAGGTCTCTTCCAATTGAAACCATTCTACACAGCACAGCTATATCCAAGAAAAGGCACTTCTAGGATATTGATGCTAGCTGAGAGCACAATAATAAATAGTTACTTCTATCTGCACAAAACAGAACTATAGCAGAAAATATTTATAATTTATAGTCAAGTGAAAAGAAACTTCCAGTTTTACAGAAAATTATTACAAAATTCTAGGAGCCATAAGAATTTAAATGCCACTGCAGCAACTATTTCTCAGTAAATCAGCACTTCCTACTAATCAGTTATGTTTCCACGGTCAATTTTAGAGTGATAGAATATTTCAAATTGGAAGGGACCTTGGGAGGTCATCTAACCCACCACCCAGCTTCATGCAAGGTCGGCTAGAAGATCGGACCATGTTGCTTATGGCTGTACCCAGCTGGATACTGAAAACCTCAAAAATAAGATTGCACAAGCTCTCAGGGCAGCCTGTTTCACTGCTTTACTGTTATTATGGTGAAAAAGGTTTTCATCATATTGAGCCTGATACCTCCCTATAGGTATGGGAAGTCTTCTCTGAGGTGCCTCTGAAACCTTTTCTAATCCAAGCTGAGCAAGCCCAGGTCATTCCATTTCTCTTCACAGGGCAAGAGCTCCAGCACCCTGGAGCTATTGGCAATCCTCTGCTTGCCCCAGTCTGTGAGTGTCATTCTTGTATATGGGAAGGGCTTGGGGAACTGAACACATCATGGATACAGTTTAACAAGGAGGGGTATGTTCCTGTCCTGCTAATAACAGTCCCCAGTGTTACAGAATTCTTTTATAAATTTCCCAGCAGCACTAATGGTGAATTAAAGACCAGACAACATATGCATTGTATACAGTGATTTGAGTTGACCAACAGGTAAAATTATTTTTAATTGTTAAAAGACACAGTCAGTTGAGGATAACTAAGGAATACTTTTGAATTTGAATCCAGGCTAAACAGACATGGATCTCTCAGCCTTTCCTCAGGAGAGAGATGCCAGTCATAGCCCTCCACTAGGCTTTTTTTCCTTGTCTTTTATGAACTTGGGAGTCCAGTACCTCAACCTGCTGGCTACCCTCTTCTTAATGCACTGCAGGTTTACCATTGGCCTTCTTGGCCCAAAGGGTACATGTATTGAAATAATACACATTCTTCAAATGTCTTGCTGAAGTTTAGCTAGAGCCAGTCAAATTACAGCCAACACAAGCACAGGTTGACACATTTAGATTCATCAATTTTACAAGGAAAGATGAATCTGCAATTTGCCTCAGATTTTACTCTTTGTCTGTATCAGTAAACATTTCTGAGAAACCAGGAAGTTTAAAAAGGAAACCATGAGAGAAAAAACAAAACAACAAAACTAAACAAAATATTTTTCTTTTCTGTTTCCTTAATCTTGCTGTCTTGCATAGATTGAATACTGGAATTGGATCTTTTTTTTCCATCAGTGATATTTTTTAAAATGTTCCCTCATCATATTCCAAGATTTTAATGAAAAAAAACCCCACCAACAAAAAACCAAACCGCAACCCAAAACCAAATCTGCAACAGCAGAGAGAAACAGAACAGTCATTATATCAGCAGCAGTGAGAACTCATTTGGGATGTGAAAGACCCAGCTACCTAATACCTGCTTTGCATTCTACCACATCTTGATTATAGACAGAAATTCTATGCACAATATAAGAAATCATCCTCTGAAGAAATGTGCTCATAAAATTTTATTTTCACAGAAACAACATGGAATTGCCAGCAAATGCTCTTCACTAGCTACTGCCATTTATTCTACAGTTAATATATCTGTCCACTCTCAGGTTTTGATGCAGAAAGCCAAGGTTTAGCAGGATTTCAGAAGTTGAGAATACTTCTAAGCAGAAGATAAAAAGATCAGGGAGAGATGTCATGATTCCCAAAGCTTAGGTGATGTTCTTTTGAGACTAGCTATAGTTCAAAGATAAATTTGAGAAGCAAATTATTGTCCTGACTTAAAACCACAATAATATATTGTTTAGTTACATAAAAAATTATGTGGTTTTATTAGACAATGAGATCTTGGAGAAACAAGCCAAGAAAAAAACCCAACATCAGCCCTTAGCGATTTGGTATTATTAGGAGTGGTTGCCCTTCATTATGACACGGGTGTATCTCTCATTGATCAAAAGAGCTCCATCCCTGCAGCAACGGGCAAAACCAAAGCCTGAATGTTTCACTATACATTTAATGTGGAAACAAAACATACAGGTTAGAATAACTCACTTCTGTTCCAGCAGATGACAGAAAGAAATCTCAGATTTGCTTACATCGGTCTAACGGGAGCTAGTGTTAATGAATTAGGCTCTATGGGTGGTGTCAGGGCATGGGCAAGGCAGACACTCTTTCCTTTCAATATTAGCCTCTTCCTGAGGCAGCACCTATGTTACAAAACTGCTTGTTGTCCATAATAATATACACCTGATCACCACAATAATCATATCCATAATCCTGTTTAGGACTGTTGTCCTTGTGGTTTAAAGGTTGAAAGCACGCAGAAGCCGATGCTGCAAAGTCTGTCAGTCACAATTGGCCTGAGCAGTGAAGGCAGGAATAGTGCTAAACTGCCCCACATAGTACAGTGATTTAATTATATGCAAGAAGTAAGATCTTTCAGTAGCTTATGAATATGAAAAATTTACCTTGTCCTTGTTTTGATAATCTAATTTGAACTGGTGAGCAATTCTTTCTTTTAATGATAACTGTGTATCTTTTTATCAAGTCTAATTACGATGTCTAAAATAAATTGGCCCTTCAGAAAGTCTATCTGACTCTGAAGTTTCTACCTGTGTAACACACCTTGCTCATTTAGACAGAAAGAACAACTTTAGTATTCACAGTTTTTGGAATTACTCAGCAGCAATGAAGAGTAAGGAAGATTATTTTCAAGCATATTAGCTGATGTGTTAATTGGTACTGCACTAGATCCTATTTTCATGGAGGTCAGGGTTGCTCCACAAAAGCCAAAGAAATAACACACATTTATCTCAGCTGGTCAACTACATACTACTGTAAAGCTCTGTGTTGCATAATTTTTATTTTTTTTTAAAAAGCAGTCCCAATCTGCCTCACACTTGGATGAAAAAATTTGGAACCACCAAAAAAAAATAATGAAGCTGTAAGTAAAATGCCTTGAAAAAGTCTCAAAAGGGCATGGCTGGACAGATTTTTTTAAGTGGGTAATAACCCCAAATCCTTTACACCTCTGTGTGGATACTGAATGGATAATAGTTCTACTTGGCCAGATTGATTTGGTTTTGGCAGAAATGTCACTAAGGCTCTATTTTTTACTTTTTATTTCATGGAACATATCATATTGCTCAGACAGAATAAGCTTAAATTCCTTTGACAGAATAAGCAATGATACTTATGTCACACTGACTATCCTTAAAGTTAGTAAGGGATCTGTGTTGCCACAGCGACTTCAGTATGTGTCCCTTATCTACCCCGTACAGAAGGGATATTTGTCTCTATCAGGTGATAAAAAGAACTTTCTAGATGTCATCCAGATGCCTTTTGAACTCAGTCAAGCTTGGTGATGTGACCACTTCCCTGGGGAGCCTGTGCCAGTGCCCAACCACCCTCTCAGTAAAGAACCTCTTCCTAATATCCAACCTAAACCTTCCCTGTCTCAGCTTCACACCATTCCCTCAGGTTCTATCCCTGGTCACCAAAGAGAGGAGATGGGTGCCTGTCCCTTCATTCCCCCTCATCAGGAAGCCACAGACAGTGATGAGGTCTCCCCTCAGCCTCCTCTTCTCCGTCTGGCACAAACCAAGGGACTTCAGCCTCTCCTCATAAGACTTCCCTCCAGACCCTTCACCATCCTTGTTGCATCCCTCTGGACACTCTCCAATAGCTTCGTACCCCTCTTATACTGTGGCACCCGAAACTGCACACACAGGACTGAAGTTGAGGCCACACCAGTGTGATAATTGAATCCAAAGCCTTCAAACTAACCTGCATGTGGATTTTGCACTGCATGGTTTCGGAATATATGGGAAAAAGTTTTGCAGCACTGAAATTTAATAATCCCCACAGTTACTAGACAGTACATCCACCTTTTTCTAGTGTCACAAGAATTAACACCAGGAGCTTACAGTGAAAGATACAGTCTGTAGCTATGGCACAGCAAGTGTATTTGTACTGTTAGCTGTTGGTCCTGTAGCTTTTCTGCTCACAATGGACATGACCCACGAATGTGCATCTGCAGCCCAGAAGGCCAAGTGCATCCCAGGCTGCCTCAAAAGAAGTGTGGCCAGCAGATCAAGAGAGGTGATTCTGTCCCTCTACTCTGCTCTAGTGAGACCCCTCCTGGGGTACTGTGTCCAGCTTTGGAGCCCTCAACACAAGGACATGGACCTATTCGAGCATGTCCAGAGGAGGGCCACAAAAATGCTTAAAAGGTTGGAGCACCCCTCCTATGAAGACAGACTGAGAGAGTTGGGCTTGTTCAGCTTGGAGAAGAGAAGGCTCCAGGGAAACCTTATAGCAACCTGCCAGTACCTGAAAGGTGCCTGTAAGAAGGCTGGGGAAGAACTGTTCATGAGGGCATGTAGCAATAGGACGAGGGGTAATGGTTTTAAACTTTAAAATGGGAAATTTTCGTTGGATATTAGGAAAAAGTTCTTCAATATGAGGGTGGTGGATCACTGGAACAGGTTGCCCACTGAGGCAGTGGAGGCCCCATCCCTGGAGATATTCAAGGTCAGGCTTGATGGGGCTCTGAGCCACCTGATCTAGTGAAGATGTCCCTGCTCACTGCAGGGGAGTTGGACTAGATGACCTTTAAAGGTCCCTTCCAACCTTACACATTCTATAGTTCTATGATTCTATGATAATATTTTGGCAATATTACCAACTCAGTATAACAAACATGGCAATTACAAATACCAAAGGTAATACGTGTTGCAGGAAACTACAAGCAGAATTTTCTTACACTCCTTAAATCGATTCTTTTATTTTTAAAATAAAACCTAGCATGTATAAAGAAAACATAATTAGAGAAAAGTACATTTGTCTTCCCTAAAATGAATTGATTCTGTAAAATCTATTTGTGGGAAGACAAAGAAGAATGATGATTAAACATAATATTAGTCAGTCAAAGAAATGAAAACTTCCAGGCTATGTATTTCGAGTGGAAGCAGATGATACAGTGACAGGATGGAGTACTCCGAAACATTCAGCCCACAATCAGCCAGACGAGTTGTGCTGGGTTTGGCTGGATGAAGTTACTTTTCTTCACAGTATCTAGGACAGGGCTGTGTTTTGGATTTATGCTGAAAACAGTGTAGGTAACATACAGATGTTTTTGTTAGTGCTGAGCACTCACACAGAGCCAAGGCCGTTTCTGCCTCTCACCCCACACCACAAGCGAGTGGGCTGGGGGTGCACAAGGAGTTGGGAGGGAACCCAACTGGGACATCTGACCCTACCTGAGCAAGGGGTTATTCTATACTATTTGACATCATGGTCATCACATAAAGCTGGTGGAAGAGAAATGAAGCACGTGATGTTTGGACTGATGGCCTTTGTCTTCCCAAGTCACCGTTACATGTGCTGGAGCCCTGTTCTCATGGAGATGGCTGAACACCTGCCTGCCCCTGGGAAGTGTGAATGAATTCCTTGTCTTGATTTTCTTGCATGTGTGGCTTTTGCTTTATCTTTTAAACTGCATTTGTCTCAACCCAGGAGTATGCTAGTTTTTGGGCCTTTGATTCTCTCCCCTGTCCAACTGCAGGGCGTGGGTGGTAGGGATAAGTGAGCAGCTGAGTGGGTCTTAAATGCCAGCTAGGATTAAACCACAACATGGGTAAGCCCCGAGTTCACCCAAGTCCTTTCCTACTATTTCCTATTTATTGGCTTCTGTTCTTTAGAAACATCTACCCAACACAAAATAAAAATTGTGAAGCTTAGATTAATTTTTTCCATTTGAATTTGGAACTCTCTTCCACTGATATCAAAATGAGCTGTACATTTATCTACGAGGCAATTATACAATTTAAAGTCTCACTCATGGTACATGGATAATGCGTATCTTACTTTATTTCTGAAATATCAGCTCTGGACCCCTGAGAAGACAGTATGAATAACCAGCAGTGTTGCCAGGCATGGCATTCACTTGGGGTCATGGCACCCAGCATCTGTTCTGGACAAATCCTCTGCTGTATGACTCAATGGCATGAGTCATAAGTCACTTTATGAAACAGGCTAACCATTCTCATCTTTATCTGAGTATTTAATTTGGGGTCATAACTATTTTCAACTTCGTAGGCTAGAAGTGCAAAATGGTTGGTTAGCATTTCGCTGTCTGCACACATTTACTTACCTAATAAAAACTACACAGCTACATTGCTATAAATAGACAGAAAAGACTGAGCCTCATCACCTTCCAGTTATTTAAAGCTTGATTTCACTATATTTTAGCCTGAATGCATGAGACACATTAAAAATTTGTTGATTTGTTCTTACTTTTCATATGAGAGTAGCTCCAGATTTTAAAGTGTTCATACGTATTGATGGGATTTACAGGTGTTTTTCCTAGTTGGTCTGTCACAGCACAGCCAGCTGCAAAATGTGAGCATTTCAGTTGACCATTGTCCACTGGGCTTAGTGATCCTAGAGGTCTTTTCCAACCTTAAAGGTTCTGTGATTCTATAATTGCTTGAGAAACATTTAGCCATTGCCGTATTTTAGAGTGTTGAACTGCTAAATTCCCTCAGAAATGGCACTGTTAGAGGGTACAGGTAAGTTAATGGTGCTATACTCAGGTGACACCTGACAAACACAACTGGAGCTGGAAGTCTGGGCTGAGTTGCATGTTCATCTTGGAAACTGTTCCCAAGGTTGTTTACAACCTGTGGAACCTTGTGCTGTAGGCTTTGATGGGTGCTTGAGTTTCAGAACGTGCTGGTGGCCTCAGGTTTTTCCAACTTTTTTTTTTCTGAGGAAGGTGAGGAATGGTTTAGCTTAACCTCGGGCAGGGAGTGGTAATACTTTTCCTATGCTTGCTGGTGTGGTTTGTGCCGTATTTCTGCACTCTGGCTCACACAGAATCAAGGGCAATTTCAAGTTGTCACAATACATCAGCACAAGTAATTAGAGAAAGAATGTGAGCTGGCACTTTTGTTGATGCTAGCTAGTAATTAATAGCATGGCTACAATCTTGCTGGCTCTTGTACCAATCTGCAGACTTAAGCCAGAGCTGTTTGCCTGCCTGCCTGCCTGCCTGACCTTGAGTAACTATGCCACCCCACCCTTCTGGGCAGTTGGGGAGGAGACTGTTTTGGCTGGAGTTGGACAGCCCCAGATGGTACCCTAATGCTCTACACCTGCTATGAATCTTTCAGTTCTTGTTATCTCTGCCACAGCTTTTATACCTGCCTTTTGGCAGTTTGTTTGGTGGAGCAGGGAGAGGGAGGGAGACTCATTGTCCAGCTCAAGGTGGATGCTGGGACATGGTACTTGCTTGGTGCTTCACCCCCACACAAGAAGCAGCACAGTGAGCATGAGCACCCTGCCAGCCATGGGACAGTAGTACCTGAGTTATTGCTCTTGTCTAGGAGAGAATAAACACTCACATCTCAGTGCAAACACATTTGACTCTTCCAAAATGGAAACAGTTTTCAGGAAAATTTTTCCGGCCACCCTCCATGACTGCATATGCTGAAGACATAGTGATCCATGGTTTCTGAAAGACTGCCAATGACTGTTTATGAAACAAGCTGATGTTTATATTAGTTTTAGTAAAAATGCCTCTTCTGTTCAGCCCTCTTTTAAAACATCTTCCAATACCTACCTGAATGTTCCTCCTAGATTGAGTGTATCTTTTCCAACAGCTGAGGATGCTTCCAACATTCATATGGCTGACAGGAGACTGAAATCATAGCCCAGCTGCTTTCTGAGGAAGTCACAGAAAGAAAGATGACCTTAGTGGAACAGACTTTTGTTGTAATTAAAACGTTCTATTAAATCAGGCTCCCCCACTGCTGTTTCCTGTAGGGCAAATATAGATCCATGGCTGGAACTAATAAATGGTAAGATGTCATTCTGATCCTCCTGATAGATCTGATTTAGTGACTTGTGATGATCATCAGATTGATTTTACTTCAAGGGCATAGGTATTTATCATTCCTCCTGACCAAACAGTGTCTCTAGAGCAGGGCATATCCTCTGCTGCTGCATACCAGCATAGCATCTCTGACACCATTTTACCCAAAATGAAAAGCTGGGCTAACCCTAAGCACCCTGGGTTTGGCACACAGCCAGTTGTGGGTGAAACATGCCCTTGAACTCTGGACCTCATAGCAATCTGAAAATGAACAGGCTGCCTGTGCGCATCAGTGAATCAGTAACTGCATCCTGTGCACATCAGCGAAAGGGTAATGATCCTGCCAAAAAAATTCACATTACTAACTAGGAATGAGGAAAAGGGGGAAAAAAAAAAGAGGGGGCACGGGTCAGGACAGTGTGACATGCTTGCAAGACATCTGCTGAATTTTCAGCACATGCTGCCTGATCCCTTGTGAGCTGATCCAAGTATCTGATTGCTGGAGACTGCTCAAACAAGTTTTAATCAATAAATTAAGAAATGTGTTCAGAAGAAGTTTGTCATGAGAACTTCAGTTCCATCAGAAAGCAGTCATTGTCTGGTTTTAGGATTCCCAGTACATGAGATGGTATGTGAAATGGTAAAATATATCACATAGCCAGGGCAATACTTTAGTATCACAAAACATTAAAATAACAAGTTTCAAGATCTGCTCAGAGTGAGTAAGTCTCTTTGGACAATGGGGTTTGTTATTTTTGACCATTTTACAAATCCTTTATGGAAAAAAAATATTTCCTCTCCATACATTATAGCTCCAAATAAAATATTCTGCATAGACTAGACTGTTAAACAATATCTAGGGTATACATATATAAAATAGGAAAGCCATGAAAGGATTGTCAGGTGGTATTCTTCCAAAGTCTCTGTTTCATTTACCTCAAAAATGCCAATAGCATGCCATTTCAAGAGAACGATGTTGGATGCAGTGAAGGTTACTTGGTGAGTGCTGATGGTATACAAACATAAAGCTTAGGTAATTTACTCTCTGAGTCTCTTGTTGGGGTAAATGACTGATTCCCATCACTAATTATGATGCAAGTATCCAGTCACTGCTGCGATAAAAGATGTTTTACTTTCTTGGAGAAGGTAGCTGACAAGTTACTTTTTGCTATCTTTTCTGACCAGGGTAAATTTCAGAGACAGAGTTTCCTGGAAACAGGCATTGGTGTTGGGATTCTTGAAGGAGAAGATTGTGTTCAATGGCTTGTAGTCCTCTTTATTTCAGGATAAGTATCAGCTCACAAGTAAAGGGAGTTTTCCATACAGTTCCATAGGTGGGGTCCATCTGACTAAACTATGGATATTTATTTGCACTGTAGATGCCAGTTTCTAAGCTAGTGACTCTAGAGTCCTACATGTGTTGCTAGCACGCATCTCATCCTAAAGCAAGTGTGAAAAAAGTTCAGAAGAATGCCATCCTTAACATGTAGGACACATGAAAAATGCATGAAATAGAATTACATTGGAGAAACAGGAAAGAGTTTATGTGTTTGTTTTGCATGGCTTCAAA
>VZTU01022975.1:1217-42026 GCA_013400835.1 Zapornia atra
GCTCCCTTCAGGGACTGGCAGGCTGCAATGAGGTCCCCCCACAGCCTTCTCTTCTCCAGGCTGACCCAGCCCAGCTCCCTCAGCCTCTCTCTGTAGGGCAGCTGCTCCAGCTCTCTAATCATCCCCGTGGCTCCTCTGACCCCTCTGCAACAGTCCCACATGAGGGGCTTCACTTTGCAGTGCCAGCCCCCCAGCAGATTTCCTTTAACCAGTTCTCTGCTTTGCCACATGGAGATGACACCCAAAGTATAGTTGTTGCCTACAGCACTACTGCACAGGCAGTTCTGTATGGAGGCTTGTTTGCTTCTTTACTGCAGCTTGCCAGGTGTAAAACCAGTTCACATACACGTGATGTGCAAAGTGAAGTGAAGCTACTGGATTTTGTCAAGCTGTCCAGAAGAACAATGGATTTCAAGGGGATTGGGGAGCAGCTGTTGGAGGCAGATAGAAAGAGCAGTGAAACTCAGACTGAATTGAGGTTATCTGAACAAAATAGAATTAAAAAAATGGAAATTCAGTAGTGAGGGAACACTGAAACCTTTTCAATTATCTTAATGCTAAAAGGGGGGAAGACACTGCCTGAGATGGTTGTTGTGCTTGGCCTTCACTGGGCCACATGTGATGGCCTAGATAAATGAGCTACAGTGTCTGTCCCAGCCTTCCTCAAGGATTTAACAACCCCTGTAATTCTGACAACACCAAAACCAAATTCAAAATACCAAATGTGAAACCAGAGATTACACAGCAACTTCTTTAGGAAGGAAAGACCCAAAAAAGGAGGGTGCAGAGAGGTGGGGGATGGTCTCTTCAGCCAGGGGACAGGAGATGGGATGAGGGGCAATGGGCTCAAGCTGCCCCAGGGCAGGGTCAGCTCAGCTGGGAGGGCAAAGTTCTTCCCTGGCAGAGTTGTGGGGCTGTGGCACAGGCTGCCCAGGGAGGGGGCTGAGTCCCCACCCCTGGGGGTGTTTAACAGATGGGGAGATGAGGTGCTCAGGGATCTGGTTTAGGTCCTCTCCAACCTTGTAATTCTGTGTGATTCTGTGAAAATCAGCACGCTGATGTATTTTCCAGAGCAGAGCCTTCACCTGAACTTTCCCAAAGAGCAATAAAGGGTTTACAGCCTGTGGGTGAGAACCCAACGATAGCAAAACATGGGGCTGGACCCAAAGCAATAAAAAGCATATACATAAATCAAAGGAATTAAGAGAACACAGGAAGAGACAGCTGTAGGACCAGCCACCTAGCTTTTTATGGGCTATCCAGCACATCTGCTCTTGAGGATAGGGCAGAAATATCCAATCTGGCTTTGGGGAGAGCTGAGAAGCCAGATTAATCCATCAAAAGCTCCTTGTTACTGAACACCAGGCAGCTTCTGTGACCAAGCGAAGTTGTTCAGAGATCTGGGTGTTTTACTGAAGAGCCTGACTAGAGAAAAACCTTGTTCTGGAGGCTGTGGCTGGCCAAGGAGGACGATGCAATCTGCTTCTGGGGAGCCCTGGGAGGACGTTAGCAATTAAACCTGCACCCAGCCCAGTGATTCATCCTGCACATCACGTTCTCTTACCCAGCAAGACCTTTCCAGCACCTCACTGAAACAAACCCAACCACTCCTCCCCTGACATCTCCTTGAGAAACAAAGGTCCTCCCAGCACCTGCCTGCTTGGCTGACACAAACGAGCAGGAGTGAAGCATGGGAGGTGTTCACATCCAGGTCTGCCTGCCAGCTGCAGGTGCTCTGTTGTTTGGGGTACTGTTGCTATTGTAGGGGTTTCCTTACCCCCTACCCCACACTTCAAGGTGAGTCACCCCCTCACCATGAAGAATAGTAATGCTGTCACAGCACACAGCTGATTTTTGCCCTACAAACAGAGCTGGTTGAATCATAGAATCCCAGACTGGTCTGGGTTGGGAGGGACCCCAAGGAGCACAGAGCTCCAACCCCCTGCCACAGGCAGGGACACCAACCTCCAGGCCTGGAGCTACACAAGGTTGCCCAGGGCCCCAGCCAACCTGGCCTGCAACACCCCCAGACACAGGGCACCCACCCCCTCTCTGGGCAGCCCCTTCCAGCCCCTCACCACTCTCTCTGTAAAAAACTTCCCCCTAAGATCTAAACTTTCCTCCTCCAGCCTCACTCCATCCCCCTTGTCCTGCCATTGTCTACCCTTTGAACAAGCCAATTCCCCTCCTGTGTCTCTGCTCCCTTCAGGGACTGGCAGGCTGCAATGAGGTCCCCCCACAGCCTTCTCTTCCCCAGGCTGACCCAGCCCAGCTCCCTCAGCCTTCTTGTTGAAGGCAGTGAGCCCTCTTCTGCTCCTGGAAGAAGAAATGCTTTCCCCAGAATGAAACCATCTCTTCCAGAGACTCAGCCCAGCAATCTGTTTCCCCATCCTCTTGCCCAGCCCAACCAGCGCCGCGCTGTCGATGAGCTGGTGCCCAGCCCTGTTTGAACTCTGCACCACTTCTGCTCTGGGATTCTTCAAGAGGATCTAAACATGCTTCCAGGAGACTATCCATCAATGAAAAGGTGTGGGTGGGTTTTTTTTTCCTACAGACCCTCTATCTGACAGCATCTTTGCCTTACCTTCAGACAAATGCAGACCTCTTCTGGCTGTTGCTGGGTTTCTTTGCATTGACTTGAAGTATTACAGGGAGGAACACACTGGTTTTCTCTTTCAGCTTCTAGGCAGAAGGTGCAAATTCAGCACTTGTGGTGGACTGTACTCAGCAGTGCACCAAGTTTTCTTCTGTTGCACTGTGATGCTTCTTTCCTTCCTTCCCCTTCCTGTATTTCTTCTCCCTTTCGATCAACAGGTACACACACTTCATGTGAAAATAACTGGTGGATTACACCAGGGACACTTAAATCACAGGTAAAAAGAGAATATACCACAGGAATGAGAATATACCTCTAGTGAGAGGTGTCCCTGCCCATGGCAAGGGGTTGGAACTAGATGATCTTTGAGGTCCTCTCCAACCCAAAGCACTGTCCTCTCAAAGCTACTTAAATGATGAGTAACATTTCCCTGAGTTTCCCCTTCAGTTGGCTGAGATCAACTGCACAAGGACAGTGGCACAGGACAGATTCTGCCCTTCAGCCACAAACTGCTGGGGATTTGCCCCTGGCTTTGACTATTAGGGGATGTAATCAAGTCAAACTTGCACCTCAATGCATGCATGAGGCTGCTCCTCATTGCAGCCTGCCAGTCCCTGAAGGGAGCTCATAAGCAGAAGGGGATTCAACTTTTTAAAAGAGCAGATAATGGCAGGACAAGGGGGATGGATTAAAGCTAAAGGAAGGAAGGGTTAGATTAGAGCTTAGGGGGGAGTTTTTTACAGAGAGAGTGGTGAGGGGCTGGAAGGGGCTGCCCAGAGAAGTAGTGGATGCCCCATCCCTGGGGGTGTTCAAGGCCAGGTTGGCTGGGGCCCTGGGCAACCTTGTGTAGCTCCAGGCCTGGAGGTTGGTGGCCCTGCCTGTTGCAGGGGGGTTGGAGCTCTGTGCTCCTTGGGGTCCCTTCCAACCCAGACCATTTTATATGATTCTGTGATGGCAGCCTGTGTTCTTGAATGTCAGCAAGGTGCCTTTCCCCCCCCAAACAAAATATGGCCCTCAGCTCCTAGGTTTCTGTAGCTCTGGATGCTGTAGAGAAGACATCACTGAAATCATGGTTATTAAAAAGCAGCAGGACTTAGGTGAGAAGTTCTGAGAAGACATGTACCAGGAGCAAGCTGTGAGCATGCAGAAGGGGCCAAGCTGCTTTGCTCTCCCAGTTGGAAAAGGAATTGTTGGGTAATTTTTTGGTTGTGTTTGGCTTTATTATTTTAAAATGGAGGGAATCAGAAGCACTTGAAGTGTTTCACCACCTGCAGTCAGCTGGTTTTGAACATTCAAAGCTTAGAATTTTTTTCTACACCAGTAATCAGACTTATCCTGGCCCAATTGTTACGTGGTGCCTTCACTGAAGAGGCCCACAGGGGTGGGTGTTGCTTCATCCATGCACCCAGGGTCACTGCAGAACACCTACACTAGGATGTAGTTCACCTCACAGAGTTGTCCAGCTCCCAAGATTTCTGCCATTTCAGCCTGGAGAAGAGAAGGCTGTGGGGGGACCTCACTGCAGCCTGCCAGTCCCTGAAGGGAGCTTATAAGCAGGAGGGGATTCAACTTTTTAAAAGGGCAGATAATGGCAGGACAAGGGGGATGGATTAAAACTAAAGGAAGGAAGGGTTAGATTAGATATTAGGGGGAAGTTTTTTACAGAGAGAGTGGTGAGGGGCTGGAAGGGGCTGCCCAGAGAGGGGGTGGGTGCCCCATCCCTGGGGGTGTTCAAGGCCAGGTTGGCTGGGGCCCTGGGCAACCTTGTGTAGCTCCAGGCCTGGAGGTTGGTGGCCCTGCCTGTGGCAGGGGGGTTGGAGCTCTGTGCTCCTTGGGGTCCCTCCCAACCCATGCCATTCTATGATTCTATCTTTAATAATCCTCCTAAGTCCCACCTTATCATACAGACAGAAGACTTTGCAGCTTCCCAACCACCTCAAGACCCAAGAGAACAGGCCTCTGGGTTTGCACCATGACATACAGTTGCTTCAACAGAAACACAGGCTCACACCCCAGTTACAAGTCTCCTTCCATTTACTTGAAAGAGATTCAAATCTTCCCCTTCCACCTCTCAGGATCCTCCTATCACCAGACACATGATAATCATTCCCTACACAGGGCAAACTCTTCAATTATTCACAAGTTCTTATTTTCCCCAGACAGTGAATTTTAGAAGTAGCCATGGGGCAAGAGGGAATGGCTGCAAGGTGCACCAGGGCAGGGTCAGGGTAGAAATGAGGAGACATTTCTTCTCAGAAAGAGTGGTTGGGCATTGGAAGGGGCTGCCCAGGGAGGGGGTGGAGTCACCGTCCCTTGGGGTGTCCAAGGAAAGGTTGGGTGAGGTCCTCAGGGACGTGGGTATTGAGTACTAGAGGTGGTAGGGGGACAGCTGGACTGGATGATCTTGGAGGGCTTTTCCAACCTTAATGATTCTGTAAAAGCTGAAAAGGAAGAGGCTGCTCAGGAGCATCTGAAGAGCAACAGTATTGAGCTTTCAAAATAGCCCCCAAAAGAGCAAGATGCTCTAAGATTGAAAAAGGGGAAAAAGAGGAAAAGGAAAAGAAAAAAAAGAGAAAAAAATTGAAAAAACAGAAAGAAAAAAAATAGAAGCCACCCAAGATCCCCCCCCTCCCCCAAAATTATACAGTCAGCAGCCTAAGAAAGCACAAAGTATTTTTTTCATTCAAGAAACCAGCTTCTTGTTAATTTTTGTTCTCATTTCTTTGAAGGGACTGTAAGGAACTGAGGTAGCCTAATTCCATGGAGAACACAGTGAGCTGTGGTCCACATTTCCAGCCAGGTTCCCCATGGAAAGCAAGCTTCAGCCATCACACCACCCAAGCACATCCATTTCCTTGTGCTAAGTTTTGAGCTGGGGGGGTCTATTTCAATCCAACTGACCACACCAAGTGTCACAGATGACAAGTTCCACCTGCTCAGCAGAAAAGAGACCCCTTCCCAGTGTCAACAAGCATGAAACCAGGGAGTGCTCCATGTTTATTAGCTCCCCAGGTTGTGTTGAAGACCCAAAGAAACTCAGATCACTTCCCAAAAGAGGCCAATGCCACCTCTCACCATACATGCATGACTTAGTAGGATCACAGGAATGCCTCCCATTGGGGATCATCTGGTTCAGCATCATGTCAGGGTAACTGGGTATCTGGCCAGTGCTTCATTCCATATTATTCCTTGCTTTCAGCTACATACCAATGGCACTGGGAGGATGATTTCAGAGGGAAAAAGCCAAATCAGACAGATTGAAGGCAGATGTAGGGTCACATTTATTGTCCCCCTGTACTCAGCACTGGGGAGGCTGCATCTGGAGTACTGGGTCCAGCTCTGGGCCCCTCACTCCAAGAAGGACATGGAGGTGCTGGAGCGAGTCCAGAGAAGGGCAACCAGGCTGGGGAAGGGGCTGGAGGGCAAATCCTCTGAGGAGCAGCTGAGGGAGCTGGGGGTGTTCAGCCTGGGGAAGAGGAGGCTGAGGGGAGACCTTCTCCCCACCTCCCCTGCCCTGCCAGGAGGGTGCAGAGAGGTGGGCGAGGGTCTCTTCAGCCAGGGGACAGGAGATGGGACGAGGGGCAATGGGCTCAAGCTGGGCCAGGGCAGGGTCAGCTCAGCTGGGAGGGCAAAGTTCTTCCCTGGCAGAGTTGTGGGGCTGTGGCACAGGCTGCCCAGGGAGGGGGCTGAGTCCCCACCCCTGGGGGTGTTTAACAGAGGGGAGATGAGGTGCTCAGGGATATGGGTCAGCACAGGACAGGGATGGTTGGACTCAAAGGTCCTTTCCAACCTAGGGATTCTGTGACCTTTTTTGGTTTAGACAAGGCTGCTTTGCTCTGCAAGATCCTTAATTTCCTAAAAGGAATTAAAACAGTGAGTGGGGATAGCTGGGTTTCCAATACAACACCTAAACATCAGCAGGGCAACCAGACAGGTCTATTCAGTCACTAACCATGTGCTCACCTTCCAAGAGTATTATCTGAGGAACTGAAAAGACTGGACAGGGGGACAGTGGGGCTGTTTCCTTTTCTGAGGATGGGAAGGTTAGGCCAAGTTAATTATCCTCTGCTTTTCTATGTGCCCATCATTAGAAGGAAATCTGGTATGAGGTACCACATCACAGAGCTCTGCATTTGTGAGGACAAGCAGCTGGAATATTGTTCAGGGTGCCCACTATACAACATCAGTTCCTCTCTCTAAATATTTTGGCACTTATCAGAAAGAGAACACCTAAAGGAAGAATTCAACTGCCCTAACTGTACTGTCTAGTTGCCATAACCAGGTTTGTTTCTAAAAACCAGGCATACCCAAATCCCCTGAGCTCAACAATAGCAGCAATGTATCAACTAGCTGTGCTTACTTACTTTGCTTGGTGCCAACTGTAGGCCTGAAAATCTTCCATCTTCCCTTGAAAGCTCCTTCCTAGAAGCATACTGTCCATGCAGCTAGTCAATTTGCCTCTGCTTTTATCTACACAGAATTCATTTTCCTTCCTTGAACTACACTGCTCTGAAAAAGGCACAATTTTGGGTGTGCTGGAGGGAACAAAAATCATAGTATTACTGTGACAAATAAAAAAACCCAGATCTTTCCCTTTTTTAAGTCATGCTAAGGATAGCTAGAATGGCATTAAACAGGCAAAACAGTGACTGTTTCAGTTGTGGGACACCCAAACACTGTGGGCTACTATTCTGAAGAGTGGAAACCTTGGATAATCACAGGCTTCTCAACTGATTTCCACTGTTGCAATGCAGAATGCTGTCAAATCAGTGCTCCTATACCCTTCCCAGCAGTGCAAGTCACTAACTTCAGTTCTGGGAAGGATGGCTGGGGTGCTGCTCAAACCCTCAGCAAGCTGATGTCAATCATTCCTTATCCAAGGTTCCCATACAGCAGAAGATGGAGATTTCCTTCCAGAACAGTTTTGACTGTTTACAATATACCACTGATAGCAGAACCTGATACCCTGCCTCCCACCTCATCCCCAGCTGCTTTAAGCAGTTGGCAGATCACTGCAACAGCATCCAAGTCCAAACACACCCCAAAACCCACGGGGTACAGGTCTCATCACCCAGCTACACCCAAAAACCAAGGTGGGAAGAGAAAGCATCCTTCCCACCATGGCATGGAGACTCTCCAGAAAGGAACCTGCAGCTCTCCAAGATTTTCTTTGCTCACTGAGGAACAGAAGAACACTGACAATCTAAAATGGGCACAGCCCTTTTGTTGTGACCCTTTAAGTACAGCAACCCCCATGAAGGATGCCACATAAAGCCAGGAGAAATCACCCACAAGCACACAAAAATACCCAGACCCACTCCTCAGAGTACTTTAAGTATACTTTTTATTTACAGAGTGGAGATGCCTAACCATTTATAAGGTCAGACACCTGATAATTCAGCTTTTTTTTTGTAAAAGTATATAAATATATACAGGGAACTCTAGGAAGTAAACATCATTAACTGTGGTACAGTAAACATTTGCTACTATCCTTACACTATTAGGCACCTCTTAAAGCTTAAATGCTGGTTTCAAGATACCCTCTATAAAATAACTCTAGACTGGATTAAAAGGGAAGAGGGGGGGGAAATATCTGTGCCATAAACAAGCTTTTAAAAGAGGCTAGTAAAATGTCTTTGCAATAAAGTTGGCCTTGATAAAAATACTGCTTCATTCCTCCCACTCCCCCACCCCTTTAAGAAACAAATACCCCAAACCAGCAGGAAGTATTAGAAGATTATTTGTTCCTTCTTTGCCTTTTTGTTTGGGGTTTGTTTGGGGTTTTTTTTTAATTAAAATATTTTTTATTTCAGTATTTTATCACATATTAAGGAAGCTGCCCAAAAATTGCAGCTTTATTAAATATTATTTACCAGTATACAAAATAAATCATCTCCTCTGTGTGTGTCCATGGGGGCTGGAGATATCAGTGGTATCAGGAGTTATCCCTGTTCCTTGTAACCATAGAACTTCTTTGGAACAATGGAGAGAATTTCTAGAGAAGACATTTGTCAGCAACTGAAGAAAGGGGCTGGGAAACTGTTGGCAGAGAGAGAAAACATGGGAGAGCCTCTAGACTTCCTTGTCTTGAAAACACTTCTGCCCATGAGATTTATTTGCCTCTCTGTTGTTCTTCTTGTTGGAGATGATTCAGGACATAAAGGACAACTTGATAGCAGAAGATGTACTGATCCTGCAAGGGAAAGGAAACCATGGGAATGTGAAAAATGCTGGCACCACCTAAGGAATTCCTCCCCACCTGTACTTCACAGGAGGCACAGTGCCTGATTTCAATGCTATTTCTAGAATTGAATTAAAAAAACCCCACCCCAACCCCACCCCCCCTAAATGGAACAAAACCCAACCCCCACCATGGAGAAATGGAGAACCTCAACTCCTGCTCCCCTGCCCTGAAGATGTACCTTGTATATGGGATATTTATCCTCCCCTCACACCACAACCTCCTTGAGCAGAGCAAATACATCAATAGAAGATCAAAGTGAATTTCAAGGTCTGGCATCAATGCCAACTCCATCCTGTACAGTGCAACTTACCTTCTTCTCAATGAGAGAGGTTTGGGGGCTCATTCACATGTTGGGGTGCAAGGAGGGGGTGATAAGCTTGGAGTTTTAGGGGGTTTGGTGGTGTTTTGGGGCTTTTTTGTGGTTGATATTGTTTTGGGTGGTTTTAAACTATGATTTGACAACACTCAAAGAAAAAGTGAAGGCTTCAACCAGACCTTGGGATGCCCATCTCTAAGGTGAAGTTAATTGGCTCTAGATCTAGATTATTCTTAAAACAAAGGAGATGAAGACATCTCCCCAAAGGACATTAACACATCTCTGGTAGTATCAGACTCAGCAGCTATAGTTAGGCCTTCTCTTCAGTTTATACAGTACTTTTTAGCCACAAAAGCTCAGCTGATTTTCCCTGTAAGACAAGCTTTCAAAGAAGAAAACTCCTAATATTTTTTCTTTAAAGTCCAGATGAAAACAGCCCAGTCTGTTAAATCCAGTGCATGTATTTGTTACTGTAAAATATACAATCATAGAATGTGTAAAGTTGGAAGGGACCTTTAGAGGTCATCAAGTCCAATCCCTTTCAATGAGTGGGGACATCTTCACTAGAGCAGGCTGCTCAGAGCTCCACCAAGCCTGACCTTGAATGTCCCCAGGGATGGGGCCTCCACCACCTCTCTGGGCAACCTGGGCCAGTGTCTCACCACCCTCAGAGTTAAGAACTTCTTCCTAATGCCCAACCTAAATCTCCCCTTTTCTAGTTTAAACCCATCACCCCTCATCCTGTTGCTCCATGCCCTCAGGAACAGTTCTTCCCCAGCTTCCTTTCAGGGACTGGAAGCCATTCCCTCAGTCTCAGGTGAAACTGGTGCCTGCAGACCCCTTGTGCTGCTACTCACTGGCATGCACCTGATTTATGTCTCACACCAAAAATGTTGCAGGAGAAGGCACAAAGACAATCACTGCTGCATCACTGGAAGTTTCTTGGCACATCAGTGTCTTTCCCTTGGGTACCCCTGGGGTGGCCAGACTCACCTCTGTCTGAACCATCCCATGTCTCTGCAGACGCATCGTGCGCACCAGGTCTGAGATGTCAAACTACCAAAACAAAGAGCAAGTTAAAACATGACCAATCAAGAGAGACACAAAGGTGCATAAAGGAAACATCCCCAGCACCAAACCAAGGGACTCCAGTACCTTCAACCTTTAGTAGTGAAACAAATAATGGCTCACTACAGCCTATGCAAGTCTGGCAGATAACCAGGTCATAGAATCACAGAGTGGCATGGGTTGGGAGGGACCCCAAGGAGCACAGAGCTCCAACCCCCCTGCCACAGGCAGGGACACCAACCTCCAGGCCTGGAGCTACACAAGGTTGCCCAGGGCCCCAGCCAACCTGGCCTTGAACTCCTCTAGGGATGGGGCATCCACTACTTCTCTGGGCAGCCCCTTCCAGCCCCTCACCACTCTCTCTGCAAAGAACTTCCCCCTAAGATCTAATCTAACCCTTCCTTCCTTTAGCTTTAATCCATCCCCCTTGTCCTGCCATTGTCTATCCTTTGAAAAAGTTGAATCCCCTCCTGCTTATAAGCTCCCTTCAGGGACTGGAAGGTCATGCAATATGGATAGGGCCCCCCTACATCAGACACTCCCCTCTTGTTTTCACAAGGTCTTTTGCTTGCTCTTACTGGGAACTGGTGCAGAAAGTAGAGCTCCTTGGCTCAAGCTTACAGAATAGTTTTTATTTCCCCAGGTCTATAAAGTTCTAGACATTTATTCTGTGGGTGCTTAGAAACCCTGCTGAGCTAAGCATGACATAGCTCATCTTCTCTCCAAATCCTCAGCAAGATTTCAGGGCACTGGAGGACACACACGTAAGGAAGCTAGCACCCTCCTGTGGATCACCCTAGAAAGCACAGCCCTGGTTGTGCTGCGTTTACATCCCCCCTCATCTCCAGCTGAGATGTTTGCACACGGAGTTTTTGATTCAGCTGTTTAAATAGGTACTCTGGTTGGCTTCTAGCTGCCCTCAACAGTTCGTGGACCTCTGACCAACCATGTCCTAACGCTGTTGAACATGACAGCTCCACTGAGTTACATCCAGCCAGGTTAAGGCAAGCATTTTAACTGTTCCATCAACCCCCAGAGCCATCATGGCAACACAGTGCTGTTCCCAAGTCTGCTATGGCAGGAGACGTCACTGCAGTGTACCCAGAACACCTCACATGGCACCTAACACTGTTGGACTGCTGAGGTGTCAATAAACAGGACACTTAACAAGATTCCCTGAGCTACCCCAAGAACCAGCAGAGTTTAGAGCTGGTGCTTCTGCTTTACACCCTGATTTATGTTACGTGAGGACGCAGCCAGCACGCTGCCCTCAAAAACATTGTGTGTTCTTCAAACAACTGAATAGACCTGGTGGCACATGTATCCTGAAGGCCAAAAGCCCATCTCAGCCCATCCCCTGGGTACTTACATCAAGGTCTCTGCTGATTAACCCCAGAACAACATCTATACAGATGAGGGTCCCCGAGCGCCCTATGCCTGCGCTGCAGTGAGTTACGATGGGTCCCGACTTGTGGATGTGCCTCATGTAGGAGATAAAAGTCAGCAGGTCATCTGGTTGAGAAGGGGTGTCATGGTCAGGCCAGGCAATGAAGTTCAGGTGGGAAATGTGCCGTACTTCACCTGTCTGAGGTGTAAAAACAACACCCACCAAACATTCAGGCTGTGAAAACGTAACGTGTGGGGTGAATGAAAGAGAGAGAGGTGAGGACCCAAAGGAAACAGTCTTAGAAGAGAGGGATCTGCCCAATGAAGGTGTTCTGTAATTCAACAAAACAAGGGAACCAGTGAGCTGAACTGGGAATAATGGAGCTCAGCTAGCAAATGACTCAGTGGTGTAAGGTCCACTGCACAGCCCGAGCTGATCACATAGAAGAATGAACCAGCTGGACTGAATTATTAGGGAATTTTATAACCCTACATATGTTTCTGCAGCCAAAGGCACCCAGGGAGCCCAAATTTAGTCTCATTAGCATAATGAAATTATCTCCTGGCCCAGCTGCCTTCTCCTATAAAGGTCACAGAGCTGCACACAAGCTGCAATGAGGAAAAGCTGCTCAGTAACGATCACCAGGCCAAGAGAAGCCACGGGTTATCCCTTGATGTAGACATTGTGACTGAAAGCAGGCAAGCCAGATGTAGGAATAAAAGCACCAACAGTCAGAAGCAACCCCCTTGCAGCATTCAGAAGTAGATCCACTCACCTGAATCTCTTCTAGCTCCAGCACTCGAATGATAAAGCCCTTCAGCTGCTGGAGCCTCACCAGAGCAAGCTGTAGCCTATCGTTTACCATGGTGGTTTTATTGAGGACATCTGGCCAGTAACGCTGGCATTTTATCTTCTCTCCTTCAACCTCCTGAGTCATCATGGCAATCACAGTACAGTTTTGCTCCCAAACCATCTGCCAGAAGTCTGCTACAGTAGTAGGGAGAGGTCCTTGGCATGCAATGTAAACGAACTCCTCCTGCCCCACGGGCATGCGTATGAAGCTGGCGTTGATGTATCCACCTTCAATCCCAAGGGGTACTCTGGTGGTATCATCTGCAAGCCCCACACAACAGAAACACCTCTGTGTTAGGTGGGCACACAATTAGACCATCACACAGAAGGAGCCACAGATGCTTCCAGATCTTATTTTTTTAAATGATCACTAAAATAATAGCTGCTTTGGGTACTCTCTTTGAATACAGCAAGAGATGGCTAGAGGAGAAACCTACATCAGCAGACAGGCAGGGTGTGCTGTTCAAACTGCAGCACCTCAGGTTGACTATTTCTCACTGAAAACCAACCTTTGTCAGTTCTCCCCTCTCCTCCACTCATCTCCCACCCAACAAACAGAATTTTGTTGCAGGATATTGACTGACAAGAGCAGATGTGTCTCCCTTTCCAATCTGACATGGGTAAAAAATCTTGCCTGGCTCTATGTATATATCTTGTTTAAGACACAGGTTCTGCTGAAACTGAAGAATCTGTTAACATCCATCCCCTATACACAGTAGCCCATCGTTCACTGACCTGAAACCACTTTATAAATGCTTGGTTATGTAGAAAATGAGTGGCAGATGTGTTTGTTTTTCCCTACTCAGCAGCAGAACTGGAGCTGAGACTCATCCCACTCCTCACCCAATCCATCTGACCACAAGGATGGTGACAAAATGCCACCAGGGAAGTTGATTACCCAGGACTTACAAGGAAGGATGTTTTTATATCTGTTCTTCTTCCTGTTCTCCTTTGCTTGTCCAATCAAACACTGATCCAAAGGTTTTAACTCCTGAAGGTTCTGTAAGGAAGGCATTACTGGTGTGTTAGTAAGCACTGAATGCTAACAAGTGTTAAGAGCCAAGTTTTTAAGACAATCATTCAAAAATCCATCCCAGTGCAGATATGCAAAGTAATTCAGTCACAGGAAGGAAACACAGCTCACACAGCTAAGAAAACAGAAGAAGAAAAAGCCCCTGTAAATAGCCAATCCTCCCAAAACTGAGGTGGCTTCAGGCTTGGGGAAGGGAAGGCTGTTCTCAGGTTTTGCAGCTGGATTTTGCAGCCTTTTGTTTCTGCCCTGTACTCACCTGGCAATTCACCAGATATAAGAATGATGTAAAGCCAGTTTGAATTTAATTGCCAGTTCAAACTAATCTTATTTCCCTTCAGGGGAAGGGAGAGAGCAACTGGGGAAAAAAAAGTTGTCTCATCTCTTTAGAGCTGCAAATTAGGGAGCTGTGGTATTTAAGGCAGTGATGAACCAGCCAGTCTAAGTGTTTCATACTAAAAAAAACCAAACCAACCCAAAAAAAGAACTTTTAAAGGACAAGTAGGTACTTACTTCTATCTCTTTGGAAGGGACTCCCTGTTCCAGCAATCCCCTCAACATCCTGATGACCGACTTCAGTTTGGCTCCAGAGTACTTGCCTCCAGGGAGCACATTCACAGTAGGCAGTGCAGAAATGTCCTCATTCCTCACTAAAGGGAAATCTAGGAGAAGGACAAGACTGATTGATGTAAAAGTAAACCAATCAAACAGACAAATAGCTAAACCTAGGGAAATGTAAGCTGTAGTGCTGGGCTGGATCTCCTCATTGCTGTTCACCACTGGACTACCTGTTTTCCCTGGAATGCCTGTAGAGACCAGGGAGAGGACACAGATGTTCTTGCAGTATGGACAGCAAAATAACTAACAAAGCTGCTGTGACACAAAAGCAGCTTTGATGAATGCAGGAACAAAAGGAATTCTTTCTTGAACTTCCAATAAATACACTGAAACAATCTTCAGATACATTTTAGAGTGGCCCAAGTGACAGGAGATGGGACAAGGGGGAATGGTCTCAAGCTGTGCCAGGGCAGGGGCAGCTCAGCTGGGAGGGCAAAGTTCTTCTCTGGCAGAGTTGTGGGGCTGTGGCACAGGCTGCCCAGGGAGGGGGCTGAGTCCCCACCCCTGGGGGTGTTTAACAGAGGGGAGATGAGGTGCTCAGGGATCTGGTTTAGCACAGGACAGGGATGGTTGGACTTGATGAGCTTTAAAGGGCTTTTCCAACCTGGGGATTCTGTGATTCTGTAAATGTAAATTCTTCTCACAACAACCTGCAAAACTGATGAGTGCAACAGGGATGAACTCAGCACCCTCCACTTAAAATCTCACAGCTTGTGACTTCACTTTTAGCACTCACACCCAACAGGTCTTTCAAGTGGCAACAGTAAGATGCCTTAAATACATCTTTCTTCCTCCAGTAAAGCTGCCTTTCTAACAGGCCTTCAGTGTTTCCCTGAAGCACTCTAAAATTAATAAACCTTCTCTAGCATCTCAATTAGAAGCATCCTAAACCTACTGATTTAAGCCTGTAGGTTAACATGGATTATCCTGTTCATTCTAAGGGATGCAGACAAAAGGCTGCTGTGTATGAATTTCAGGAGCTGACATTCCTCACACCACCTATTCTCAGAAAATAAAGACTAGATGCTGTCAAGATTCAACCCTGCTACAACTACAAGCCCAAAACTTGTTCCTATTAATCCTTACACATTTTAAAACTCACTTCTAAGGTTTTGCCTATCTAATGGGAGCCCCAATTTTCCCACTGATGAGCTGATAAAGTTCTTACCTTTATTTACACATTCCTGGCTGATTGAGTCAATCGGCAGCTCATCACTTCCCCAAGTGATTTCATCTTCATCTGCTTGGCTCACAGGAGGTTGTGGAGGCAATCTAGAAGAGGACAAGGTAGGGAAGTCAGAAAGAACACCTAAAAATAACCAACATGTTTGCAATCTAATAAAAAAACCAGCCAGAAAGTCATTTATAGCTACAAGTATTTCTGGACTGGATCCTGATATGGATCTCAACACCCCCACTGTACTTTGCTTTATTAAAACAACCCCCAGTGGGGCTTTGGAAAAGGTAACAGTGCAAAAAGAGCCAGGAAGACAGGAATTTATTAAAAACAATCACTGCAATTCCTTTTAAAAGATTATTAAGCAGTCCAGTAACATCCAACAGCAGGTTTGTGTCATTCACATAACTCATTCCCTATAGAATATCTATTTTCAATTGCCAAGTTCTCTAGATTTGTTGAAGATGGTGATAAATGTATTCAGTATTTTAGGTGATAATGTTGCTGCTTGTGCCAAGTCTCAACCCAAAACTTCCCAGACAATCAAAATATTTTAAAAAAAATAGTAGATACACTTTACTGAAGCTTCATTCAGATTAAGGACTAAAATTATATATTAAAAGGGTAGATAATGGCAGGACAAGGGGGATGGAGTGAAGCTGGAGGAGGGAAGGGTGAGAGGAGAGATTGGGGGGAAGTTCTTTGCAGAGAGAGTGGGGAGGGGCTGGAAGGGGCTGCCCAGAGAGGGGGTGGATGCCCCGTGTCTGGGGGTGTTGCAGGCCAGGTTGGCTGGGGCCCTGGGCAACCTTGTGTAGCTCCAGGCCTGGAGGTTGGTGGCCCTGCCTGTGGCAGGGGGTTGGAGCTCTGTGATCCTTGGGGTCCCTTCCAACCCAGACCAGTCTGGGATTCTGTGATTATTTCATGCAGAGAAGGGACCTTGGGAATTTCCAGGATTTGAGGGAGCTCAAAGGGACCCTGCTAGTCACTTGGCCAGGCATTTCCTCAGTTTTCTATGTAAAAAATAATTAAAAAGAGGCCCAAGCCCCCAGATGGGGAGAGAGGGACCAGTGGAACTGTCTGGTTTTGTCTCCCAGCTCTAAAACCAGATAAAGTAACATTAATGAAGGCTGTAAAGCTTCAAACTGCAGGTAACATTGTTGGAATGTTTTCTTCTCCAGCAAGTACCAAATATCACTATAAGGGGTTAAGTTATCTGGAGCCACCTGAGCACAGCCCAGTGACTCCTTATAACCTCCTATCAAAGGAATAAACAGAGCTAGGGCAGAGTAAACCCAGTATTGAGGCAAATCATAGCCTTTTATGAATAGACAGAGAGCAATTCACCTAGATGCTGCAGAGATGTTTTACTGGGTTCATTATGATTTGGGGTGGCTTGTTTTGGTTTGGTGGTTTTTGGGAGGTTTGGTTGGGTTAGTTTGGGGTTTTTTTTTATCTTTTCCCCTATTTTTCCCCTCCCTTTCCTCATTATAATATATCCATTTGCAGTTTCAGACTTCAGAGGTTTGCTTTCAAGCAAGACTAGGAAAGAAATCCTACCTTTCTGGCATAGCTTTTACTTCACAATGGTCTTCACAACCATTTACATGTGTTGGCTAGTGGAAGAAATAGTTCAAAACACATTAAAGGACACAGTTACAGCACTTGCCCACTGTAAATGTTACACAATTAACAGCTACACAGACTATTTCTGAAGGGTACTAAGTTCAAAGCAGCATACAATGAAAGACTTTCCTCTTTTTGACATCTCATTAACCCAAAGTAGCAGAAGATGAGAGTGCTGAGTGCCTGGAAAGAGGTTCTACTGTAACAAGGCCAAAAAGCTATTTTGAAATGATCCTTGACTCACAGCACCAGCAGAGGCATCTAAATTTTCTCCAGTTGTTTTTTTCCTATTTCTGATGTTTAAAACCCCTTTATGAGGCAAGTTTAATGGTGAAAACTTCTGCCTCCTGCCAAGCCACCAGTGCTACACAGGAGAAAACTGGGCTTTACCTCTAGATGACAGGTACCTCTCTCTATATATGTCTTCCTCAACAGATAATTAAGACTCAGCAGAGAAATAATTTTGATCCTACTTTCAAGAAAACCCTACAAAACCATTTATAAGGCCAGCTTTCAAGTTTCCACTGCCATACTTGAGAATTTTACTGGTGGATCTCCTGACACAGAGCCAGGTTCCTCACTTGACTCTCAGCTCTACTAACTGGACAGAAAACTGCAACAGCCAGGGACAGACAGAGTTCTGCTGATGTGAAATGTAAGAGAAAAGCTGGACATCTAGTGACCAGTGAAATAAAACAGGACATGTCACTGTGAAACAATGTAAAGTAACTCTGTGCTTTGTTCTCTCATGTAGTTAATTTACCATAGAACAGTCATGCACTGTTCCAAAAAGTAATGTTTATACACCATCTACAGATAATTCTGGCACAGATATTCCCATTTTCTGACAAAGATATTCCCAAAAGACCTATAAACTCATCTCCACAAGTTCTATGCCAATAAGGACAATAACACATTGAAAAAGAGTCAGAGAAAAACAACAACAAACCAGCAGACAAACGTCTGCCAGGTTCTTGCCATCCCACCTCTGAAAAATCTTCAGGTAGAGATGACCCATCACAGTCTGTGTCTTCAGATTTATCTTCTGTCAGCTTTCCATTCACCTCTGCTGGAAGAGGAAAATCAGGAGATATGGGATAAACACCCCGAGCCCAGTAGCCACCTCGCAGGTGTGACTCCTGTCACCCTGTGTGGCACTATGCAGGGAAGAGAGGTGCCAGAACATCTGTACCTCCCTCTGCCTCTCATGTGTTAGAAAAAGAGGACTCAGTGTACAAGATAATCAGGCTGTAGGCTTTGTTCTTTGATGAACAGTGCTCATTACACATCAGGGTGTTTGCACAGCTACGAGAGCATCTGTGCTGCTTGGTGTGAGCGAGTTACAGCGTTCTCATGTCAGCAGTGTTCCTGCAACTTGGTTACATATGGACCAGTAGAAGGTCTAAACCAGGATTCTACATGCTCCCTGTATCACCAAGACCTCATTGAGATGTGCCAGATAACATCTGACTTGGATCTGTCTGCTGCAGTAGTTACAGGATCACAGAATCCCAAGGTGAAGTCACAAGCTGTGACATTGTAAGTGGAGGGTGCTGAGTTCATCCCTGTTGCACTCATCAGTTTTGCAGGTTGTTGTGAGAAGAATTTACATTTACAGAATCACAGAATCCCCAGGTTGGAAAAGCCCTTTAAAGCTCATCAAGTCCAACCATCCCTGTCCTGTGCTAAACCAGATCCCTGAGCACCTCATCTCCCCTCTGTTAAACACCCCCAGGGGTGGGGACTCAGCCCCCTCCCTGGGCAGCCTGTGCCACAGCCCCACAACTCTGCCAGGGAAGAACTTTGCCCTCCCAGCTGAGCTGACCCTGCCCTGGCCCAGCTTGAGCCCATTCCCCCTTGTCCCATCTCCTGTCCCCTGGCTGAAGAGACCCTCACCCACCTCTCTGCACCCTCCTGGCAGGTAATTATAGGCCAACCTATAAGATAAGGTCAACCCAACACCCTGTCTTATGGATTCAATTGATCTTTGTCTGCAAAGGCCAGATCCTAGCTACAAGAAATAGGGAGTAGTGGAGCTCCAACGGCATTCCTCAGCTGAGGTCCTGATGCAGCCAGGACCTCTGTGTTCCCTGATTTCTCATGTCATGCCCAATGACAATAACCCAACAAACTTGAAAAGCAGCAAGAGAAGAAATAATTTGAGTTTTAGAAGGTGTATCTTGAGTTCAAGGGACTCTAGAGGAGCAGCAAGCATCTTGCTTGAACTTTTGGAGCACACTTAGTGTGACACCACAAAGGAACAACAAAAATATCACTCTGGGCTAAAGTTCAGTTAAATATAACTGGAACTGGGGAGATGGAGGGAAGGAAAAGAACCATGCACAGAGAGAAGCAGATACTGGAAAAAATTAGTTTTTCTAAAAAAGACAAATCAAGTTGGTAAACTGTTAGATTGTGAGAGACCTGAAAGTTGTTCAATCAATGAAATGTTGGAAAGCTTCAGCATTTCAACATGACTGCAGCTGCAGAAGCAGGTACCAAACCAAGATGAATTCCCACTTAAGAGACAATTTTTTAAAGATTTATTTTCCCAGATTACTTAAAGTGAAATTCAGATTTCTCAGCCCAAAACTTTGACTACTTTAATTGCTTCTGAAGTTCACTGGAGTCAGCAGTGATCTGTCTATATTCTACTTGGGAAGCTTTCAGTTTAGACATCAGTTCAACGTCAACTTGTCAAAAAATCAAGTACCTGGCACCATGTTTGGAGAAGCATTTTACTGTTTTATTTTCACAGAATCAGAGAATCACAGGGGTTGGAAGGGACCTCAAGAGATCATCAGGTCCAACCCCCCTGCCAAAGCAGGGTCCTTGGGACAGAGACATATTTTAATAATATGCTTTATTTTAATGGCTCATGTTACCTGGCAGGTGATCTTCTGATGTGGCCTTTTTCAGATGTAGAAGACACTGAGTCTCTGAGGTTGCATTGTTACGATTTAAGAGGTTCTGAGCTTCCTCATCTACAACATCCAACAGATACTGGACAACTTCATTGTGATCATCCTCATCGTAATACTCATCATCTGGAACCTCTGCTTCTAAGGAGAAATAGGAGAAAATGACAAGTTCTCTCAAAATATTCTATCTGTGGGGACACACACACGAATTGAAGGGCAGACAGGGTATATATATATATATATAGCCTTATTTCTAGCTGGTTTTATTTCTCCATTTCTCTCCAACATCCATCTTCCAACATCAACTGACTCCTCTAAAGCAGAGGACATGGCTTTGTGTGATCTTCTAAAGACAGAATCATAGAATGGGCTGGGTTGGAAGGGAAAACACATACAGATGTGGAACTGTTTGTCACAGGGGCATCTTTTCTTCAGCAATTACCTTCCATGTCTCTGTTGGTTTACAGATCATAGAATCATAGAATGGGCTGGGTTGGAAGGGACACCAAGGAGCACAGAGCTCCAACCCCCCTGCCACAGGCAGGGCCACCAACCTCAGGCCTGGATCTACACAAGGTTGCCCAGGCCCCCATCCAACCTGGCCTTGAACACTTCCAGGGATGGGGCACCCACCCCCTCTCTGGGCAGCCCCTTCCAGCCCCTCACCACTCTCTCTGTAAAAAACTTCCCCCTAATATCTAATCTAACCCTTCCTTCCTTTAGTTTTAGTCCATTCCCCCTTGTCCTGCTAAAGATGATCTTCTAAAACTGACCTCCAGCCCAACATTGCCCAATGTCAGCCAACCCAACCACACCTTGGTTCCCTCATGCTTGTGCACTCCAGATTGAACAATGCCATCTCCTGTCCCACCCTCCTCTTACCTGATTTGTCACTGTGGTTAGAAAAATCTGACAAGCCAAGGGCAGGTGAGTCTCCAGATTCTGAGAGATTCTTTAGTCCTTTTGTGTGATGGACATGGTTTGCTGTAGTTGCCTGAGAAGGTCCCAAGGTGCCGTTGCCATTTATCTAAGAAAGTGAAGAACAGGATTAATCAAACCTGTGAAGAGCTTGTGAAGTTTGCTGGAGAAAGCAACCCTTAAAAAGTTCATTGCTCTACTTAGCAACAAATAAAACCCCCTTATTCCTATCATATTCTCATCTGAGGTAGCTGTGTGATGGGTGGGCAGCTTTTAGGCATGTTAAATGTATCACAAGGAAAGAGCAAATTAAGAATAATTAAAGCAACTAAGAAGGAAACACATCATGATGAAGTAGCAGCTCCTACAAGAGAACACACAGTAGTACTAAACACTTTAAAACCTCAATAAAACACATATAAAGGCTTCCAGGGGGAAGAAAGAAACCCACATATCCCAAGTGATTTGCAAGCACGTGAACAGAACAGAGCTTTCTGGATCACAGCCTTGCATCCTTCTCATGAGACCATTTGTCTTGCAATATAGTGGTCTCAGAGAAAGAAGAGATCATTCAAAAAGTTGCACTTTTGTTATGATCTGTGTGTATTCATGTCAACTGATGGTAAGCCAGAAGATCTGGGGAGGGGACAGTGCCCCTGCACTGGGCACTGGGGACACTGCAGCTCGAGTGCTGGGTCCAGTTCTGGGCCCCTCACTCCAAGAAGGACATGGAGGTGCTGGAGTGAGTCCAGAGAAGGGCAACCAGGCTGGGGAAGGGGCTGGAGGGCAAATCCTCTGAGGAGCAGCTGAGGGAGCTGGGGGTGTTCAGCCTGGAGAAGAGGAGGCTGAGGGGAGACCTTCTCCCCACCTCCCCTGCCCTGCCAGGAGGGTGCAGAGAGGTGGGCGAGGGTCTCTTCAGCCAGGGGACAGGAGATGGGACGAGGGGCAATGGGCTCAAGCTGCCCCAGGGCAGGGTCAGCTCAGCTGGGAGGGCAAAGTTCTTCCCTGGCAGAGTTGTGGGGCTGTGGCACAGGCTGCCCAGGGAGGGGGCTGAGTCCCCACCCCTGGGGGTGTTTATCAGATGGGGAGGTGAGGGACTGAGATATCTGGGTCAGCACAGGACAGGGATGGTTGGACTCAGTGATCTTTAAAGGTCTTTCCCAACCTTGGGATTCTGTGGTTTTGTAATGAGTTTGCATACTTTCATTAGAGGATTCATTAATTTTAAAAGCATGTGCAAAGTAGATCCTTTCTCCTGGTTGAGGCTAAGAGGCACAGCTGAGGGTATTTACCTTGGGCCCATACACATCACTTGTCTTTTCTGTTTTCTCCCCAGGATCACCACAGGAACAGCCTGAAGAGAAATGGGAAGAGACAACTTCACAGATTTTTTTCATAGTAATTAAGTCACCCCCATCCATTTTTTTAATAAAAGGAGCAAGGTACAGAATATTATGTTACAAAATCAATAACACTTCTGCTGGCAGAAGTGACCAGGCACTGTGAAAAGGCTGATGGACCACACTTTGCAACAGTTTGAGTGTTATGGTCAATGGAGTCAGAACCAAGCCAAGAGGAGGGTTGATCAATGGCTTAATGACATACAGTGGGAACACACACTTTGGGGAGACAGGACATGATTCCCTTTCCTCTTAAATGTACAAAGTACAGCCCCACAATCACCTCTCAGCTAAGGCTTTTTTCCTTAAACATCATCTGTGTCCTTGTTTAAAGGTCTCTTTCCCTTCTTGCTAAGGAAGAGAGTGATACTATGGCATCAGAGACCACCTAACACAGACATACCACCACTAGCACAATAAATAAGATGAATTGGAACCAGCAGATACTACATACATAGCTACTAGTGAAGCCCTGGATTTGCACATACATTACACCCATACAAAGAAACTGCCAAATGAAATAAGTGAAGAGTGACCTTGTATCTTCTGACTCTTGTGCACAACAAGTTATCTACAGGAAGGGAGTTTTAAGTGGGGTCTTCCAAGGTCTAATTACAGGGCTTGTTCCTGATGAGACTCCTGACTATGTTTTTGACACACAATGTGTAGTGCATTTGGAAAACATGTGAGCAGTACTAAACTGTAAGAGCTGCAATAATTTCACAAGGCAAGATCAATACTCCAAGTTACCCAGACATGTTAAAGGAAGTCTGAAAAACAAGCCTATGATGGAGCAGGGCAGATCCAAAGCATCACATTTCAAAGAAAACGCAAAGGTAAAGGATCCTGAGCCTCAGGGAACAAGGAACTATTTAGCAAAAGGAAGTTAATTATCAGGAATGTTGTCTGGAAATAATTCTGCCTGGCACTGGTAAGCCTCACTGATGCCATGTGTGTGACCAGGAGCACCACACTTGAAGAGGAAAACAGTGATATATCAACAAACTGGAGGGGAGCAACAACATCAATTTGGCCTCTTTTGGACTTGAAAAGAAGATGACCAATGGGAGACCTGAAGCCCTTTCAAATGTAGCAAACTGGTAATTTTCTGGCTGGTCAGAAAAACATCATCATCATCATCACCACTATTAACAGCATCAATTACCATGATGATGATAAATTGATCTTGGTGTTTGGATTTTTTTAACTCCTTGAAAGACTTAGGCTTGATACTAGAATTTCTAACCTGCAAGAGAAATGGAATCACAGAGCAATGCTGAATCTCTTTCTGTGGAGCTTTTAAAAGAACAGTCAAGCAAACACCATCTGGAGCTGAGCTCAGTAAGTTGAGTTCTAGTGTAGCCACTGGATAAGGATTGTGTCCTAACACCCACATCAGTACCTTGATTTTTATAAGCTCATTTCCCTTCAATAAACAAGCAAGGAAATCTTACCATTAGCTTTCACTGGCTGTGGATTTAGGCTCTCAAGGCTTTGGGATTTGGGAAGCACTGCATGGCCATCCCTATGGAAAGAAACATTGACAGAAATTTTTACTACAAAAATACATAAACCATGGTAATCATCAGCTATTGATATAAACATGTACTATCAGTAAAATGATGGCTGGAAGGCATAAAACCCCAAGTGTTTCCATCACATGTAAATACTAAAAGACTAATCTGGAGTGCTTTTTGGACTGCTGCACTACAGTGAAAGAAACAGCAGGGATCAGGGAACATAGAGTGTCATACCATGATCTGTGCCACAAGGTTTTGCCATTAACCAGGGTGCTGGGACATCCATGTGACAGTAGAACTCTTTAAGCATGAAACAACATTTTTATCTCCTTTCCACAGAGTCACAGACTGTTAGGAGCTGGAAGGGACCTCAAAAGATCACCCAGTCCAACCCCTCTGCCAGAGCAGGATCACCCAGACTAAATCCCACAGGGACACATCCAGGGGGGTTTGGATGTCTCCAGAGAAGGAGACTCCCCAGCCTCTCTGGGCAGCCTGTCCCAGGGCTCCAGCACCGTGACACAGGGAAAAGTTCCTCCTCATGTTCCCATGGAACCTCCTCTGCTCCAGCTGCACCCGCTGCCCCTTGTCCTGTTGCTGGCCATCATCTATTATTACAGAACCCTTGATATCACTTTTAAGAGAAAAGGAGTAATGGCATTTAAATAACCTGCATCAGACTCTGAAAATGGTATTTTGAACATCTGCACTTCACAGGTGGCCACAGCCTTGGCTTGACACAAAGCAGAGCAAGCACTAAGTGCCCTTCCACTTCCCTGAAGCATAAAACCCTACGAATACACAGGCCCTTTTTGTGGCATCAGTCCTCAATAGAATCCCACCCAATGTCACTGTGGTGCTCCAGGCTGGGGGAGAGCTGCTGGGGAGAAGGACCTGGGGGTGTTGGGTGACTGGGACTGAACACGAGCCAGCAGTGTGCCCAGGGGGCCAAGAAGGCCAAGGGCATCCTGGCTTGTGTCAGAGCCAGCGTGGCCACAGGGCTGGGGAGGGGATTGTGCCCCTGGGCTGGGCACTGGGGACGCTGCACCTTGAGTGCTGGGTCCAGTTCTGGGCCCCTCACTCCAAGAAGGACATGGAGGTGCTGGAGTGAGTCCAGAGAAGGGCAACCAGGCTGGGGAAGGGGCTGGAGGGCAAATCCTCTGAGGAGCAGCTGAGGGAGCTGGGGGTGTTGAGCCTGGAGCAGAGGAGGCTGAGGGGAGACCTTCTCCCCACCTCCCCTGCCCTGCCAGGAGGGTGCAGAGAGGTGGGTGATGGTCTCTTCAGCCAGGGGACAGGAGATGGGACGAGGGGCAATGGGCTCAAGCTGGGCCAGGGCAGGGTCAGCTCAGCTGGGAGGGCAAAGTTCTTCCCTGGCAGAGTTGTGGGGCTGTGGCACAGGCTGCCCAGGGAGGGGCTGAGTCCCCACCCCTGGGGGTGTTTAACAGCTGGGGAGATGAGGTGCTCAGGGATATGGGTCAGCACAGGAGAGGAATGGTTGGACTGGATGATCTCAAAGCTCTTTTCCATCCCTGTGGTTGTGATGCAGTGGTCATACCAGGGGTGTGTTTTCCCCACACTCTCACACAACCAGGCGAGAGAAACAGTCCAGGGGAGGATTTGCTTCCAAAACATACCTGGTGGCTTTGAGCACCACTTTTGGAAGGTAGGTTTCCAGCATCCTCTTGGCTTCTTTCAGAGTCATTCCCTGCGTGCTTACTCCATTAATGTAATGGATAATATCTAGCACATGGAGACTCTGCTCCCTGGCAGCAGCTGATCTGGGGAGGATGTCACTGACATACACAACCTGGTAAAGGCTGTCGTGACCTCCTGACAGCAGCAAACCTTTGCAGGAAAAAGGGAAAACAGAAGAAATCAAGTTTGTTCTTTGTAAATGAAGGGGAAAATTTTGCTTTAGAGCAAGAAGCAAGATGCTGTGGTCTTACCTAGCTCCTCCTTATGGCAGGTTAGTGTAATGTCAGGCAGTAAATGAGGCAACACAGGCATCTTGGGTACCTCCAAAACACGCCCTAGCACTAGTCTGACAGTCTTGGGGGCAGCACGGAGAAAGTTTACAGCATCAGTGTGACTCATGTTGGTGACATCAATGTCATTAACCTGCAAAGATAAGAGACACATCCTGGTCAGGGTCCAAGTGAAACAGCAGCACTGCTAAAACACTTATTCCCCTTCCTATTGTTGATATTTGACAGTAAGGGACACAACAATAGATGCTTTACTGACAACAGTTCCAGTTCATCATGCTTACCCCAGGAGACAGGGCTTGTAAACCTGACTGATCTTTGGCAAGTGAAGAAACAAGTTCACAGCTCAAATGTCAAAATACTAAACCATCTGGAGAGGTACACAGAATCTCAGAGTCACAGAGCTGTAGGGGTTGGAAGGGCCCTCCAGAGCCCACGGGGTCCAACCCCCTGCCAAAGCAGGGTCCCTAGGACAGGGCGCACAGGTCAGTGTCCAGATGGGGCTGGACCTCTGTGCTCCTTGGGGTTCCTTCCAACCCAGACCAGTCTATGATTCTATGATTCTCTGTCCCAGCTCATTGCAAGGGGACTGGGTTAGATGATGTTTCAAGGTGCCTCCCAGCCCAAAGCAGTTTATGATTCTATGATGAACATCTGCACTACATGATATGAACCTATAAACTCCTCTACAGCAAATCCCTTAACATTTATTTCTTAACAATATGCTAGCCATCGATGTATATGACCAACAACTCCTCCACATTCTTAAGAAACCATCTTATTTAATCAACTAATGCCTTCATGAATGTGCCTTCATGAATGGCAGTTGCACACATGCCTAGCCTAGCTGTGACACATACCAAAATTCCCTCAAGAAACCTTCCAACATGTTTTCCTGATGGTATTTCTTTCATCTAAGTATGATCAAATTACGCCTCAGAAGATGTCTTTGACACCTTTGTTCCTTTACCACATCTACTTTGGCCCACAGAGTTTGCCTTTTCATTATTTATCTTTCATAGAATCATAGACTGGTCTGGGTTGGAAGGAACCCCAAGGAGCACAGATGGACTTTCACTGGAAGTACTATAAACGTTGCTGTGGTAAGATTTGTACCTCCTCAAAGGCTCTGCAAGGTTAAATCAGGGTATCAGAAGAAAGCAACAGTTCTCATGCAAAAAAATCAAACACAAATCAACATTTGAAATCTCCTGAAATCTTTTCAAAAGGTTTGTAAACACCTGCCCATGGCTACAGAGACCAAAAGCAAACCCTCAGCCACCACGCAGTTCCATGCTGTCTCTGAGGTCTTCCTGGCCATCATAGAATCATAGAATGGTCNACTTCCAGGGACAGGGCATCTACTACATCTCTGGGCAGCCTGTTCCAGCCCCTCACCACTCTTTCTGTAAAAAACTTCCCCCTAAGATCTAATCTAACCCTTCCTTCCCTTTAGCTTTAATCCATCCCCCTTGTCCTGCCATTGTCTATCCTTTTAAAAAGTTGATTCCCCTCCTGCTTATCAGCTCCCTTCAGGGACTGGCAGGCTGCAATGAGGTCCCCCCACAGCCTTCTCTTCTCCAGGCTGACCCAGCCCAGCTCCCTCAGCCTCTCTTTGTAGGGCAGCTGCTCCAGCCCTCTGAGCATCTCCGGGGCTCCTCTGACCCCTCTCCAACAGCCCCACATCTCTCTTGCATTGGGGGCCCCAGCTCTGGACAGCTCCAAGTTGTCCTTTCCTTGCCAAGCCTGAACCTGGCAAGGTCCTGCTCTCACTTTGATGAGCCGGTCTCCGGGCCGCAGTCTCCCGTCGCTCTTGGCCGGATCCTGGACGATGTCATGAATGTAGCAGCCAACGTTATCATGACCTTTGGTCACTGTAAAACCAAGGCTGCCCTTTTCTGACTTGGTCATAGTGACTCGGAGCTCTGCTTCCTAGGGGAAAGAAAGAACACTTTACAACACAAACAGGAGCAGTTCCAACTCCTCACTAAATTTAAAGACAGTTAGAAAGAACTGATTGACCTACTGGTTGAAGTGGAACACAAACCTGGACAGTAGCAACACGTGTCAGCAGGCTCAGCTTAGCTGCTTCAAGTACCTCTAATGAATTCAGATGGACAACTGTTCTTCATGGAGGTAGCCTTGGGCTAAAGGCCTATGGTCTAAATGAAACTGTGAAGGCACATGCCAAAACTGACACCTTATATTACACCCAACTAGCTGTATATAAAAAAGGCTCTGGGTTTCTAAATAAGTCAACCACATCAGGAATTATTCAAGGAGGTGAAGGGATTTTCCTACAATGAGATACACCACCATAGTTTATCTTGGAACTGAACAGAGGGATGTGTTTTGCCTATTTTAATTTGCATGTATTTTGAATTGAAAGATAGAGATCTGACTCATTTGCATAGAAACTCACAAAGTACCAGGAAGGTTTGAGAAGAATTTCTTAAGAAGGGACTTCTTAAGAAGGAAAGGATAGTTTATTTCTTCACAAAACAGAGTGTGGGCTAGAACAGCTCTATAACCTGAAAGACCCTCATGGTTGGGGTGTATCAAGGCTCAATTTGAATTCTTTTTCCAATCTGTGAATAGAGTATGTGAGGATATGGAAGCAGAAGTCCCTTCTGATGGACATTTCTGGGGTGGCAAGAAGTTATCTCAGAAGAGTCTCAAAATATGCTGCATTTTGCAGCAGAGCAGAAAGTCTTTGGGATTCATAGATATAAATGCAGCAGAGAACAGGGTCTCCTGATGATGAGGTGTCCCAATTTATCTCTGGACATCCACACAGAAAACCAACAGGGAGAAGACAGATAACCTGACATTTAAGCTTTGGCTGAGTACATGGTTTAGAGGTAGGTAAATATTTAACACCAAGTTTTCCAGGATGAAGCGACACACGAAATAGACACGTCCACATCTACCTATGTACACAGGGGCACCTCCACATCTACATAGGGAAATACATCAACTCCTAAGAGCCCAGACAGAAAAGGCCTGCAGCTGTTCCTACAAGCAGCTCACTGGTTACAAAGGGCACATGTATGTGAGGTATTTATCAGGCGTGTACCCAGGTTGGTGCACGGATACAGTACAGCTATCCCATTTCTGAATGTATAGGCCTAACATCTACCCAGTCACTCCCAACATCATGCTAACACAGTTTACAGTTGGCCACAGCTCTAGGGATGTTTATGCTTCTGGAAGAGGGAAAGAGTCACTTACTGGTTCATATTCTTCAGCATTTTTTTCCAACTGGCTGAGGATTGTATCCGTTGCTCTCAGGTGTGGAGTCGGCTCTGGAGTAGCAGTAGCGTAACAGTCATTTATTAAACCAGATGTGGTAACATCAGGCACAGTTCTACAGGGTGGGATTGATGGCAAATCCAATGGCAGATTACTACAAATAAGCAAAAAACAAGGATCAGCTTGTACAACCTGGCTCTCAAACATAAATGGATATAGCAACAGTGTGCCCGGGGACTGACAAGGCCAATGGGATCCTGGGGGGCATTAAAAGGAGCGTGGGCAGCAGGTCAAAGGATCCTCCCCCTCTGCTCTGCCCTGGTCAGGCCCCACCTGGAGTGTTGTGCCCAGTGCTGGGCTCCCTGGGACAAACCAGCCAGGGATCTCCTGGAGAGAGTCCAGAGGAGCTACGAAGGGGATGAAGGGCCTGGAGCATCTCCCCTGCCAGGAAAGGCTGAGTGAGCTGGGGCTGTTCAGCCTGGAGAGAAGCAGCCTGAGAGGGGATCTGATCAATGGGGATCAATAGCTGAAGGGTGGCACACAGGGGGACACGGGCAGCCTCTTCTCAGTGTCTGTGGGGACAGGACAAGGGGCCATGGCCTCAAGTTGGAGCAGGGGAAGTTCCCCCCCAATCTGGGGCAGAACTTCTTCCCGGTGAGGGTGAGGGAGCCCTGGGACAGGCTGCCCAGGGGGTGTGGAGTCTCCTTCTCTGGAGAGATTCCAGCCCAGACCTGTCCTAGGGACCCTGCTTTGGCAGGGGGTTGGACCCCATGGGCTCTGGAGGGCCCTTCCCACCCCTGTAATTCAGACTGATAGTGACTTTCTGTAGGCCTAAAAAGCCAAACAAAACCAGTGTTTCCATGATAGGTCCCGTGAACTATTTCTGTAAACACCATCTGCACTATTCCAAGGGTCATTACAAAGAGCATACCTTTCCTCCAGCTCTGACTTGCTAGAAGCTTCTTGATCAGAACAGAAGATGGTGTGAACAGGTTCGTCCTGAGCCCCGTGTGCCTCATACTGTCTGTGCGCCTGTGCCACAGCTCCATCTGAGGTTTGGTATAGCGCTGAGCTCCAGCCAAGGCCCACCTGAGCTGGTGAATCTACCACCTCTTCATCACCACTCCTGCTGCTGTCACTGTAGCTGTCTCTTCTTGTGGGAGTTTTGAGCCTTTTCTTGCTCAGACCAGTAGTTTCATTTTCATCTGAGCTGTCACCACGCTCTCCGTTTGATGGACCAGAAGCTTCTCTGCTGACATCTGGAAATACTTGTTGGGGTGAATGGATGGGAGTCTACAGAGAGCAAGGACATTTAATTCATCCAACTCCAGTTTTAAAGACAAAATAAAGACTGCATAAAATTAGCAAAAGCAATTAGTCACTGGCTTCTTCCATGTAGATATCATCTCCACTGTTTAGATGTATCATACACAGTTTCACCAAGTTCAACACAACTTGGCCAAGACAAACTCTGAAACACAAACTGCTAAAGAACTGCAAATGCATCTAGGGAAAACAAACAGGCTCTTGGTTTCAGCCACAGACAGCCTCCTGAGAGACACCTTCAAGCTGGGCCCAGCAGCCATCTAGGCAATTACCCCTAATCCCTTCCAATCTGAACACCCTGCTGATGCTCACAGAGCACCTGAAGTCAACCTGATCTCACATAGGAGGGACACAGGGATGCTTTCAGGAAAAAAGCCAGATAGCAGACTACAAAAACTATGGTCATTTATGCCAAGGGGAGATTGGCCAGCCAGGTTATTAACTCCCAGGAGTTAAATTCTTGGTTTTGCCAAGAATTATGCATTTCCAGGAATGTTTAGAAGCAAAGTTTACAAGTTTAATTTATGCTTTTATGGCCAAATTATTGTTTCCATGAACACACTGATCTGTGATAATGTTATTAAAAAATGTTAATTTTTTGTTGTTTTTTTTCTCTTAATGTATGCACTGGTTTAATAAAGTGATTCCACATCACAAACATGGTTGTTGCAGGACCAGGGGTTTGTGTTTGTTAAGCTGCTTATCTCTTATTCTGAATTTAACTTCACTTTAACTTGTATTTGCACATTTATGTTTGTCATCAGACTTGAACAGTTTGTATTGTTTGAAAGTGTATGAAAAGAACTGAAGTGGAAGACTTGTCTCTATTGGTTTTACATGTTTACAAGCTTATTTTTTTGGCAAATTCCCCTCTATATTCTCTTTTGCTGAATCACATTTAATTTCCACTCCTTCAAAGTAACCTAAAACACCCTTCTGTTCTTCTGGGTGATTTATTGGAGCAAGCTGAAAATATTCTTTGGGATACCTATAAGTACACACAGCAATCTTTCCCCAGTTTTATGTGCACCAAAACCAGACAAATTGGTGTTTCACAGATTATTCTTCCCACACTTTACAGAAACAGCCAATTTCTCTTTGAGATGACCTTCAAATCACTGGGCTGCAAAGAACTCCCCCTCCCAATTTCCAATGTCTAAAGGCACAAAACAGAGGAAGAAATAATATTAAAGCCCTGCATTCTTTTCACAGAACACTCAGTACGTTCTTGAGGGCTATACTGTAGGAACCACACTGCTGTGAGCACCTTGCCCATCTTTCCATCTTGATCTTGCATTTAACTAACCCCCCACACATCAAACACATGAAACAGCAATTAAAAACTATCATATTTTATCATTAAAATAATCATATGCCATACACCTTACCAACAAAGAAGGATCAATGTCTGGTAGTATACCAGATGGTGGCCGACAAAGTAGAAGAGAGACTTCTGGAGATGTTCCCCTCAGAGCAGAGATGACTTCCTGTGGTCACAGTTGGATTCATCATTAGACACAGACCCTCAAGACTTGCAGGACTACCACAGCATGGATTTCATTACTAAGATACAAACCTGCTGGGATAAACCTTTTAGTGAGGCCCCGTTGACTTTCAGGATGACGTCCCCGATTTCTATCTGCCCGCTCTCTGCAGCAGGCTGCCCAGGGAAGAGCTTCTTCACCCTCACAATAGTGGAGCCCAGTTGCTCTGGGGTCAGGTTATCTTCACGGCAGAAACTGAACCCAAGGCCTGAGCTGTTCTTCAACAGCTTGACCTCAAAGGTGTTCTCTGCAAAAGAATGATTCAATGAAATGTAATCATGCTGAATAGGTTGAGATAGGTGTAGCATAAGAGAGAATTAATATAACTTTAATATGAGAATTTTCATAGTTTTCAGAATAGACTAGTTTAAGAGAAAGCTGTAACTGTGTAAGCTGCTTGCAAGAGCAGAGCAAAACTTAACCATAACAATGCAACAGGAACAGCCTTGAAGATAAAGAAGTAAGAATTTGTGTGGTTTTAGGAATAGATTAGTTTTGGATTTTAGCAGAACTTGGCTGTCATCACTTGAGCTGTTTCATCAAAGCAGCTACGAAACTGAACCATAATAGTGCAGCAGCCTTGAAACCAGAGGAAGCAGGAGATAGAGGAGTCATAAATAATGAGACTAATGACCAATTAAAAGTCAGAGTCCATCTTGTTTTCAGTGAAAAACTAACTGCACGGTGCAGGTGTTGGGAGCCCAGATAAGCATGGAGAAACCTGTAAAGAGAATGCGCTGAGAGAGAGGAAGAGGTCAAGCCTTCGTCCCTGGAGACCACCAGGAGACCCCCTGAGTGTCACTGAGCATGCTCCATCTGGGAGGAGTTAATGTAAATGACTTCCTGGAAATAATTTGCATAACCCTGCCTTTTCTTAGAAATTATAATTAATATGTATAATTAATCTGTATCAATATGAGAAATTTGGCTTTGATGGGGGCACACACTGGGAGGAGCGATCCATCCCCTGTGTGCCCAGCGCTGCAATAAAGGGTACCTGCACCACAGTCACCAAGGCTATTGGGTTTTGATTCCGGTTTCCCGAGGCATCAAGAAAGAGTAGCTTCTCATTCCCAGCACGTTGGCCATGAGAAGGTGTCTGGTGCTCTTACTCCAGGCGTGACACCGCACGCTCTCCCCCTCACAAGCTCTACTTTACACACAAGCATCATCTAAAACATCCCTCCACATGCAAAGAGGACAAGAAATCCATCATGAGTTCTCAGTCTGATGGCCTGTCCTGACAACATCCACACTTAGAGCAAGCATGGGTGTCTCCAAAGCACTGTTAGCAGGGAAGTTCATTGAGGAGCCTGTTAAACCACAGCGGCACAACCTTTCAGGCCACTGATCAGACAGTGGTGAGAGCAGCAACTGGAGCTCCTGGCAACCAGGATAGATCCCATGCAGGATCCTTCCTTAAGGAAGGAAGGTTTAAATTGGATTATTAGGGGGAAGTTTTTTACAGAGAGAGTGGTGAGGGGCTGGAACGGGCTGCCCAGAGAAGTCGTGGGTGCCCCATCCCTGGAAGTGTTCAAGGCCAGGTTGGCTGGGGCCCTGGGCAACCTTGTGTAGCTCCAGGCCTGGAGGTTGTTGGCCCTGCCTGTGGCAGGGGGTTGGAGCTCTGTGACCATTGGGGTCCCTCCCAACCCAGACCTGTCTGGGATTCTATGATTCTATGCAGGAAAAGCAAAAGTGTTTCTTTCATCTGGGTAAGCTTCCCTCCTCTTTCACAGGTCTCCAGCAAGAGAAGCTGAAATATGGCCAACCTCCAGTCAGCTACACAAACCCCCTTCTCTCTTCATCCAGCTTTTGATGTCTTCTTTCACCTAGACAGGCACAGCAGTACCTACAGAAGCTCTTATGTATGAGTATCTTATCTTGATACTCATACTTAGGTATGAGTATCCCCTTGGCACTCCTTAGCAGCACTCCTCTTACTCCAACCTTACTACAGCCCTGGCTGAAGAAACTGGGCAACAACAAGGAAGAGTGAGAGAGCAAATAGTTAATAGTGACTCAACAAAGTTACAAAGAGGTGAAAGGAAATCTTAAAAACAAATGAAGGAGGCACAAAAACGAAGAGACCACATTATGTGCAGGGCCTCAGTACAGTTTCCTACCAGCTCTTTCTCCTGTCTTGTCTCCCTCTTCTACAGGTTTCATGAGAGACAGAAGAGCTAAAGGATCAATTCAAAGTTCAGCCAATTTTCCTACGTGTCCCCACCTGTGGTGACAAAGCTGTAATCCTTGGCATTCGTTGGTTTTGTGGCTGGTTTCTCCTGTGGCTCACACTGCCCCACCTGACTGGGAGGTGTGCACTGTGGTGTTACTGGAGCATGAACCTTAGCCACAGAAAGCTGACCTTTTTCCAACAGCAGATGCACCACCTAAAGAGATGAAACATTCTCCAGTTAATTGGCAGTGGTTATGGAGATAGCACAGTCTAGAGTAGAGGTTTCTTTCTAACTTGTCATGGTCCTGAGGTTTTTAGCAGCAAACTTTACAGACATCTCCCTCCCCATACATCCTCCCTTTGCTCCTCCTTTTAAGGGCTGTGACAAGCTCCAAAACACACCACTGGAATTGCAGGATACCTCCCAACAAAGAGTGAAAAATGGTTCTCTTCCAATGAGGCTGTGAGAGGGTTAAGAAGTGCCAGAGAGTCAATAGTTAAAAGCAGCTGCCATAAATATCACTAGTAAATGAGAAGACACCACTGACAGCATCAAGAGCCATCCAACAAGGGCAAGACTCAAGGAAAGCTGCATGTATGAAGGCCCTTGGTCTCCCCAGGGGTTCAGACTCAGGACCTGCCTGTAGCATGCTGCTACACCTGCTTCCAAACCCACACACCTGGGCTTTCTTCCTATGAAGCCCAGGGACAAAGAGAAGATGATTCCACACAGACCTCTTGCCCACACACAGCACCTGAATTTCACTAGGTGAGTAGGGAGACTCAAGGCCCAGGAAGCTGAGGAGCCTAAGAAAGCACACCTAAAGCAGGCAGGACAAGAGGGAGAATTCCAATCTCCAGGAATCACTCAGGAAGACTTGGTTCACTAAACAACAGGAGCAGAACCAGCCCCTTACCTGCCCGGTGTTCCTCAGTGTCTCAACAGCTTGTTTATGGGTAGCACCTTCCAAACTGATCCCATTGACAGAGAGCACACGGTCACCTACAAACAATCAGTGAGTAATTTAAGACAAAGCAGGCAGAACATCAGCTATAAAATGATGCACAGACACCTTCAAGTCTCAGCCAGACAGTTATCAAAGTGAATTTTCCCTCCCTTTCACACTCTGAGCTGAAAAGAGAATGGCACAACTACACTACATAGATGGGGCTCCATCTCAAAGGTCTTTTCCAACCTAAAGGGTATGATGGGGTAACTCTACATCACAGCTACTGTGAACCACTGGAACAACAGCCTGCCACAAAGCTCAGGCTCTTCATTAAAACCAGATCAGCTTACAGCAAGAATTCTCACTTCAGTGAAGAACGTGGCCTGGCTCGCTCTCAGGAAGAGCTGGAACATTGCCAGTGATTTTCTGTACTGAGATGCCCAGCATGCCAAGCAAGAAGGCCACAAATAATACAAAGCTTGCTCTCTCTGGGGCTGGAACAGAGAAGTTCTCTCCATTAACACAGGCTGCAGGAAAGGAAAGAAAAAAAAACCCAGAAATTCCTGCAGCTTGTCTCCTGTTTTGCTCCTTGGCAGTTTTCTGCTGGTTCTGCAGTTGCTCTACACTGCTGTTTGAAACCTCCACCTGCAGAATTAGCTATCAAGGGAGTATTTCAAAGAACAACTTTCAAATGCAGTAGAGCTTGGAAAAACAGCTCTTCTTTCCTCATGAAAAAGCTACACTGGAAGTAAGGCAAACAGAGTTCCCAGCTTCTAGGTTACAGCAGATCATCAAGCCCACCACAGATAATTACATGCCCCTTTTTTTACACCAAGAGTCCCAACTCAAAGGACAAAATACTACCTTTTTCTATTCTGCCATCTGCTTCAGCTGCTCCCTTTGGAATAATTGCTTTCACATAAATACCACCGTGCCTTATGCTGGTATTTACACCACCCTAAAGGGAAAGCAAAAATAGGGTTTGTCAGAAGTCTTTTTGCAGCTAGAGCATTTAGTAATTAAACACAGTGTTACCCAAGGAAAACTGTACTCAGGAAGCACTTGGGCTACTGGCATGTGCAAAGAACAGCCAATCTATCCAACCCAGAGTATTACACAAAGCGTGTTCTCGCAGGCATGCAGTTCATTACACGAGGTTGGGGTGGGAGGGCTGTAGAAACATGATGCATCTCAATGCAAGTGCACCCCAAATAAATAAGTGACCTTTGGCAGAATCATGCCTGTGCTCTACTGGCCATCCTCTACATGCTTGCATGCATCTACCAAAGCTCAGAGATGTGGGAGCGCACGGCACGCAGAAGCAGAACATGCATCCCACGCGGCGTTCTACTCCAATACACCCTCTCTCTGATGTAAAAAGAGCCTGAGGAGTGCTGTTTTCTCTCAGTTCATTCAAATTGGAAGGTCTAAGCTAACAAAGAAGTCTGCTCAAGGTCAAATGGCATTGTTTTTGGAGGGCCTTAGCCTTTCTGCTCATTGCAGGGGTGGCTGGAGTAAACGACCTTTAAAGGTCCCTTCCAAACTCTAAAAATCCACTAAGGGGGGTTGGACCTGATGATCTCTTGAGGTTCCTTCCAATGCCTACAATTCTGTGTAACTTTACTAACTGTACACCTCTCCTTTTCACCAGTGTACAGGAGAGCACTGCAAGGGGCAGGTCAGTGAAGATCCCACCTGGCCATCCTTTAAGGGAAATCTCTGCATCGGTTGGCACCTTCCAAGGGTTCCTGCAAAGCCAACGCGTGCACAGAGCAGGCTTGATGCTGCTCAACAGCATCACTCAGTGCAGAACCTTTGCTCCTCCAGCTGTCCCAAGGTATGAGCTTGACAAAGCAGCCTGACTCTGACAGGCTGGGATGGTAAAATAACAGTTTCATTCTGCCCCTCTCACAAGGCTAGCTGCATTCAGAACAGTGCCAGGCTGGTGCATTGGCACCCCAAGTACGTGAGTGTGGCAATGTTCAAGAAAAGGCAAACTTAGTTTTAGTTATAAACAGTCAGGGAATGCCACCAGTTTTGAGCTACAGCCACTAACTGCTCTTTACTGTTATGATTTAAGCAACTTTTCCTTTTCCCTATCACTCTCTAAGTCTGGGTACCAATCAACCAGAGGTAATATTTGAACGTTAAAATAGCAAGATGTATTTCTGAGCCCAAAACAAGAAGAGGAGCAGTGAAAAGTATGTCCATCCTAGTTAGAAATCACCCCTCTTCTCCCCCAAAGTGCCCCTCTGCAGCATGGCAAGCCCTGAAGGTAAGCTACCTTCATAACTTCATAGGCCAATTAGCCCATTCAAAAATCCCTTTTTGCCTCACATTGCAGGAAATCCAATCTCCTTTGGATTTAAATAGCTTCTTGCTTTATCAAGCAGAGGGAGAACACTGAGTATGGTGTATGTGTGTGGCTGTGCATGCTCTTTAAGTAACACTACTGCTTTTGCTGCCTGTCATGCCAGTCAGGGGAGGTCTCACTTCTCTCCCTTGTAAATCTGCTGTTATTAGGTAGCAAGGGACAAAGACCATCATGCTGTTTGTACTTACAAAGCAGCCTCTGTGATAAGATTCTATTAGGTCTTTGGGGCTCTGCCATGAAACAAGAGTTACTTAAAGGGCAGGTGACAAGAAAAAGGATATCAAATACTATCACTTCTCAGCTTTGCTAAGCTTAATCCCACATCAGTAAAACTATACACTTCACAGTGACTCCAGACAATATTTTGCTTCCTTGTAATTTAGCAATTTAAAGGGTTGCTGGGAGTAGAGAAAAAGAGAAAACATCTAAAAACCTTGTCAAACAGTACCGTGACACTTATTCCCAAGCCGTTCTCTTTTTTGGCTAGTTCAACCTCAAAGATATCTCCAGGTTTAAGAAGTGTTGCAGTAACCTGTTTAGAATTCATTTGGTTTGCTGTATTCACTGAGGAAGGTTCCTTTATTAAAACAAACAAACAAACAAACAAAACAGAAACACAAGGAGAGAATGATTTGCTATTAGAATAGAATTCAGCAGCTGAGCTTTTATTCTCAGAGTGGTGGGATGGTCACAGAACCAGACTGCTTTGGTATTAGAGCAGCCTTGGGTTCATTTGCAGGAGCTGCCAGAACTTGACTGCATAACCTCCATCAGCTGAAAGGAGGAATCACCTCAAAGTAAGAATTAATTTGCAGTATTTGCTGTTGGGTACTTGTGGCAAGGAGAAGCAGCAAGCTGTCTCTGTTCAGAGCATGGCTTGCTGTTGAAATTCACTACCCAAGAGTAGTTTTCCATGGATTAGATCAATCCCAGAAGTCATGCCCTGCTGCTAGCCTTTCCAGATGCAGCACTGCTACTTAATCCTGGAAAAATTGTATCTGCCAGGGGAATAAACTTACCTCTGGGGTGGACACTAGGCTATGATCATACTGGACCAACACAGAATCAAGAGGAGGTTTTGTTCAGGATCAACCAGTGTTGATATGCTCATCCCAAAGCTCAATCTGCCTCTAGCAGGACATGCCCACCATGTGCCACTGGAAAGCTGGGAAGCTGTTTCAAGTTTGAGGAGTGATTTTTCTCCATTTATTTGAACAAAATCACCAAACTATTAGAAATAAGCTATGAGCATTTGCCATTAGAAGGATAAGCTGCAGGCTAGGCTGTCCTGCCCCCACCTCTTTCAGCTCTATTCTCACCCACAGCCAGCTACTTCACTAGATCTACTGGTGGGAAATAGTCATATGAAATAAACTGTGCCTTTTTAGCTGGTTGCTGCTCCTGACTGCTGGAATAAGTTGCTTCATCCATGTCAGAATCCCCTCGGTCAGAATATTCCACAGACTCCACTACCCCAGGCCTTTTGTTTTTAGCTTGAGTACTGTCAGATGAGGATCTTCTCTTCTCATTCATTTTAGAAAGCCCAGACTGGGAATCACTGTAATGCTGAGGATCCTTCTGGGCTCTGCCACTGGCACGTTTGCTGAAGAAGCTGGTTGTCTGGCTCTGGGACAGGCTGGCGCTCTCGGTTCTGGAATCCTGGGAGCTCATGCTTCCATCCCGTTTGCCTCCTGACAAACCAGACAAGCTCCCTGAAACAGGCCTCTGGTGACCATGGGACCAGTTGTGTTCTTCTGAAGAGGACTGTGCCTCGTTGTCCTGCACCGATGACGGTCTCCTTAAATAACCCCTGGTTCCATTGCTGATGTGTGCAGCGTTAGATGATGCTGAAAGCCAGGAGACAAGACAGCCTTCAGTAACATATAACATCCTATTTGCCATATGACACCAAGTTTTCAGCTTACAACCACCTATGGTTTGGTTTCACCTGTTCATCTCACACAGAATACCTTCTCTTTACAATGTAGCCAGTGTCCCCTCACCAATGGTCACCATAACACCTTTCTCCATCCAGTCCCAGAACACCATTTCAGACAGAGTGGGGTTACTGGAGAGAGTCCAGAGAAGGGCTATGAAGATGATTAGGGGCCTGGAGCATCTCCCCTGTGAGGACAGGCTGAGTGAGCTGGGGCTGTTCAGCCTGGAGAGAAGAAGACTTAGGGGGGACCTAATTAGTGTTTATAAATATCTTAGGCAGGGGATGCAGGGGGAATTGGCCAGCCCCTTTTCAGTGTCTGTGGGGACAGGACAAGGGGCAATGGCTGCAAACTGGAGCACAGGAAGTTCCGCACCAACATGGGGAAGAACTTTTCCCCAGTGAGGGTGAGGGAGCCCTGGGACAGGCTGCCCAGGGGGTGTGGAGTCTCCTTCTCTGGAGAGATTCAAGTCTCCTCTGGATGCCTATCTATGTAATATGAGCTGGGAGCTGCTTTGGCAGGGGGTTGGACCCCAGGAGCTCTCGAGGTCCCTTCCAACCCCTACGAGTCTGGGATTCTGTGATACTTACAGAGCAACTGCAGCCAGGGTGATGTTTTCACAGGATCACAAGGTTGGAAAAGACCTTTAATATCATCAACTCCAACTGTCCCTGTCCTGTGTTAAACCATATCCCTGAGCACCTCATCTCCCCATCTGTTAAACACCCCCAGGGCTGGGGACTCAGCCCCCTCCCTGGGCAGCCTGTGCCACAGCCCCACAACTCTGCCAGGGAAGAACTTTGCCCTCCCAGCTGAGCTGACCCTGCCCTGGCCCAGCTTGAGCCCATTGCCCCTTGTCCCATCTCCTGTCCCCTGGCTGAAGAGACTATCACCCACCTCTCTTCAGGTAGTTGTAGGTGGTGACAAGGTCTCCCTTAAGGTCTCCTAGCTGACTGGATGAGTAATCATAATGAAACACAGGAAGGTGTCCAAGAAAGCAGAACGCTCAACCTCAAAGAAGAAATCTTTAGCAATAAGGAGTATTTCTCTCCATACCTTTGGATAGCTTGTCCTTGGGCTGAGAGATAACCAGAGTCACATCTTCAGGAGCATTCTCCAAAATCTCTAAGGCTGTGTGGTGGCTGACCCCTTCCAGACTCGTGCTGTTCACAGATATCAGTCGGTGTCCTGCACAGAAGGCTTTGTTCAGACACAACCTGACAGCTACATTGGCATTCACCTGTGGAGTACAGGTCTGAAAAATCTCTCCACAAAGCATGGATTAAAAAGAACTAAAATCTGAGTGATGCTGGAATAAGTAACCCTAATCACCTTTCCATATTATGATTTCTAGCTTCCCTCCTGCTATAAGGAAAACTGATGGAAAAGCAAAAAAATCAAGTAGCAAAATAAGCAACAGGCAGCTCAGTTCAGGGAACCAAAGATGCAAAGGGAAAAATAAAGTGGCAGGTATTAAATAAATTCCCCTCCCCATGGTATACCTGTGGTTATGTTCACTGCTTCCAAAATCTAAGGATACAACTGGGAGTTTTAAAAAAATTGAAATGGCAGAGAATCACAGAATCCCCAGGCTG